>PNEQ01009780.1:0-51989 GCA_003012365.1 Medauroidea extradentata
AGTGACGGTGAGAGGGGAAAGTAGGGGGAAGGAGGGGGGGAATTCATCACGTGACTAACTGCCAATTAAATTAAAGTATGTGATAGGGGAAGGGGGAGGGGGGATAAGTTAATATATACAAGTAAAAAGTGGTGGGGGGCGTCAGTGTGTCGATGGAGCTCGTCCGGGTAGTTGGTTTAATTAAATAATTTTTATATAAAAAGTTTTTTATTAAATAGTTTTTTTATTAAAAAGTTTTTTACTAAAAATTTTATTTATTACATACGTGCGGGGTTATAATGGAATGCGAAATCGAAAATTTTTTGTAAGAAACACCAAGATGGCGGCCGGAAACAAGATGGCGTCCGGAATCAAGATGGTGGTAATATTTTTTTTCGGGATTTTTTGGAATTTTGAAATTTTTTGGAAATTTGGAATTTTTGAAATTTTTTTGAAATTTTTGAAATTTTGGAAAATTTTGGTAATTTGACACTCAAGGTCAAGGTCGAGGTCAAGGTTAAAGGTCAAGGTCATCCAACATGGCGGCCGGGGGCCGTGACGTCACAACATGGCGGTCAAATCCTCACTCGGCAGAAATCCTCACTCCGGCTCCTGTTCCAGAACCGGCTATATCTTACTACTCGCTAATAACATGCTACATTTAAAATAAAAAAAATTATAACGTCCATTTGAGGGAATTAGCAGTTTTGTAAGTAAAATTTCCGTGCATTAATTCCCAAAGAAACTGACCCACCTTAAACGCAGATTACATATCACTCACGGCTGACATGGTTACACATTACACATTAAGTAATTACGCAATTACACGTAATCAAATTAGTAGTTTTGTTATATTTTGCGATGCGTGATACGAAAGAAACAAACGCGTTAATGAAATAATGTTAGTGAATTATCGAAAGTAAATAAGTTATTGTAGGCATCAGACTTATGGGCGAAATATAGGAAAGCATTATATTAATTAGAAACTTCGGAATTCGTGTTTCATTAATCTTATGTCAAAATTAAAATTAAAATTAATACGAAATATGTAGACTTCACAAAAATATTAAAAAAAAATTAAGCTACTACAATAATAAAAGTATAATAATTAATTATAACTAAATGTATATAAAAAGCTATAAAATAAACTATCGATTACTGAAACTTTTGTAGCTCAATACTCGCCCTCAATCAGACTCGTGAAAAAGTAAATCATCTGCTCGCTATGAGAAGCCATACATGAGTGTTATGAACCAATAAAGGTGAATAGAGAGGGGAAATAAAGACAAATTTGTCGGAAAAAGGGAAACGTGCACCGAGTCTTTCCAAGCACACCTCGTCCACAGGAGACCAACCGTACTACTTATTTGTTCGGCGAAACAAGGGTGTAACATTTGAATCAACAAAATATTTACTGCCTAGCAGATTTTACTTTCTCAAAAAGAGTGTCTAGTCCAAGTGATTTATATTAGTTATAACTGCAGAAACATTTTATTATGTACATCCGGCCGTTGTGATGAACAAGAATATATCTGCATAACTAACAAGACTACTTTCCTCAAACTGGATGCAAATTAACCCTTAAAGTTAATGTGAAGATATTTAGATCTACACTTCATGTCTAGGTCTTAGGCGTTTGTGAGGAGTGACATGAAGTGAGTATGGAGCAGCGCCAGAATGAGGGGGCGGGGAAATGGGAGATCCCCGAGATGACCCGCCAAGGATAATCTTTCTGAGAGGCGACACTAAAAGTTAAAATCGCTTACGTACTCATAGAAAAATTAAGTAATAAGTTATTGATTTACTCTCGTCTTATCTTCCAGCATGGGAGACCTACAAAATAAATAGTAGTTTAATCAAAGTTACATAAAAATTTTCATAGTTGTAAAACGTGCTTCCTATTGGTCCAGTAGTTCTTGGTATACCTACACGTATTAAAATATTTGTATGATGACGTGAAATCGTAAACATTGTAGAATACGTATTACATACAAAACAAATCATGAAACCACAAATTTAAATTCACAATACCTGGCTTAGTACTATGTCTGAATAAGCCTTGGAAAATGGTCCTGATATATTACACGTGATAAAACAAAAATTGAAGGGCAAGAGTTTTAAAAAAACTGAATACAATATGAACAAAAAAAAAATAATACTGAAGTCGCGGTATTAAGTACTACGTGCGTGCCCATGAGTTAGATGAAATTCTCTTAGGTATTTCGTTTAAATATAATAATGTATAAATAGTTGCTATTTATAAAAATAATAGGACGTGAACCAAAACTTAAAAACCAGGTCATCGTGCTAAGTATTATAAGTGTACCGACTATGAAGTAGTTCTGAAAAGTAGTTTCTTAGGTACCTCGTGTGATCAAAATAAGCATTCTCCAGTTTGAAAATGAGAACATGGTAAGAAAGTTTCGTATGCCAATTTTAAAATACCCGCCAGATCGGAAATATGAACACAAAAAAAAAAACATAAGAGTCGAGGCACCTGGCTAATAAGTATGTGTTTACCAAACTTAAGAAATTCGAATAAGATCATTACGTAAGCACGTCACATGCTAAAAATATAAACATGGCAGCCGTTTTGAAAGTATGAACACATAATACATGAAATACAAAAAATCTAGTTATTTCACTAAGCAGTATATGTTTCTTAATCGTGACTATTTTGAAAATATGACCACACGATAAACAGAACACAAAAATTTCTAGTCCGCGTAGTATTTAGCACACGTTTACCAAGTTTGATCAAAATTGCCGCCGTTTTGAAAATATGAAAATAACACGAACGAAATTTACAAATAGTAAGTCAGCTTAGTATGTGGTAAACGTGTACCGTTTTTGATGAAATTCGTGATTTAAAAATGTCAAAATAGCCGCCATTTCGAAAATATGAACACGACATAAACGAAATTCACAAAAGTCGAGTCATGCTACTAAGTATATTTCGCGTATAAATTTTTATGAAAATCGGTTAACTGGTTGAAAATATTTTAGGGACACACACATACATACTCTCACACTCAAATGCACATGCGCACACACAGATAAGAGATATTAACACACACACAGACATGAAGGTGATCGCATAGGCCTAGTTTTTCCTTCGGAAAGTAGGCTCAAATGTGTGTATTGTTGGTAATATTTGTAGGGTCTGGCGTGGGTACAGAAAATGTAGGAAAATGCAAGTGAAATAGCGGGTAGGATGGTAAACTCAGTCGCTCGTGCCAGAAAAATGGCTTCGCTGGCCCCTGCAATATGGCGGAGACTCCAACCGCCAGTCGGCTCCGTTATTCCACAGCCAGGCCAACAGTAACATGCAGCGACCAGACACGGAGCTGGTATCAACAGCTTCGAGCAGCCGATAAACGGCGAAATTCGATCGCGACGAAGCTATGCACGTCTCGTTGCGGGGCATGCAATACGAAGGTATTAAGGATGTTCAATTGGCAAATATTCGTAATTTTATATTTGCACGACATTGTGTTCGTTTTATAAACTTTACTTGAGAATACATTTTTCACTTGTAAAATTTTTAGCTTTCATAGTTTTCCCATAGCGGAATGTTAAAGTTTGTATTTGCAAGTTACAGGGACATAGGAATAACAAAAAGCAAATTACTTACTCGAATGAAATCATTTAAACTGAATTTAAATAATATGGGCCACATGTTAAACAATTTTAAAACACACAACAAAGTCCTTTTGTCTTTTTAAACATTGCCATAAATAAAGCAAACTGTCACAATTTTTATATTTCTTTTAAAAGTACCGATGAATTTCCTTGTGACTATTTAACTATTTTAGCATATTGCCTATACTATCTTATTTCAGTGTAAAGTATTTCATTCAAGTAAGTCAGTTGGTTTTCGTTAGTACTTTATTCCCGCAACTTGCAAATTCTGACTTCTAAATGCCGCTATGTGATAACTATGAGAGCTAAAAAAAGAATTACAAGTGGAAAATGTAGTCTCAAGTAACGTATATAAAACAAACACACTACGTCGTGCAAATATAAAGTCATGAATGTTTGCCACGTGAACGCCCATAATTTCGGGGGGGGGGGGCAGTTTTTTCACCGGACAACCAGGGAGGAGGCAACTGACTTGGAGACGTTCTCGGTCTTCCACTCCTGGCAGGAGAAAAAAAAATTAAGGCAATGCTGACCTATTTATATTGTTTTCACGTTTTATATTTGAAATTTTAACGAGAACAAATATCACAAATCTGTTTGGCGGTTTTGGTTTTTGCCATGATTACTATTTTTTTTTTTCAAAACCAGAAATTGTACGGTTCTAAAAAGTCATTTAATTTAAATTTTACTAATGACGTAATTAGGTAACATCGTAGAGAAAGTTCTCTCACGTGCTCCACTTCCAAGTGTTAATTTATGTATGTTACGTCGAGTAAACGTGGAGTAATGTTCGGACAGCACAGTATTTGAACCTGCGCACATAACATGATGGTCAGAACAGTGGTAGCAAAGTATCTGTGCTGTCTTATCCCATTGTACGTGTCAAATGCCATCATACAACATTTTGCCGCTAACATTTTGGTCACCAGTTTAACCCAGGTTTTGCATGGCATGCTTATTTTTCGGCAGTTTCTTCTAGACATCCTTGAATAGATTGCCTTGAAAAAAATTGCCAATACGGTGAAAATCATTTTAAGCAAGCTGCCAAACAGATTTATTTTATATGCTCTCGTTTATGTTTAAAAAATAAAAATCGCGAAACAGCAGAAACTGGGCGCGTAGTCTTGAGAATTAGCGCCCACCCAGTCTAAAGAAAAATATATTTTGTTAGTATAAATTTGTAAGTTAATGGCCCATAACTATTAATTTTATTAAGCTTGATGTCTCGTCGGTAGCGAGGTCTTTAGTGATTGTTATGCAGACCTCCACAAAAGGACCGGAATTGGGAAAAGAAGTGGCCATGGCCCAACTCGGAAATCATTTGAAAGGATTTAGTGAAACCATTGAAAACCAAAATCAGGATGGCTGGAACTGGAAATCGAACCCGGTTTCTCCGAAATTCTACAGGAACGTATAACAGCTGCACCACCTCACTCGGTCTCATAGCTGTTATAAACATATAATTTGTAATTTATAGGGTCAAGTAGTGCATGTATATGTAGAGATGAATTCAAGGTGGATCAAAATTCAGTCAATCAATTCGGGAGATATTACCTCATGTAAAAAATAAGCAGAGAACATACGTGACACTTAGTTCCTAAACTAAATATGAAGACAACAATAAGACCTTGAAAAATGAATTTGAAAACAGCTTTTCTTTCTCTAAATATCGAGAAGTAAGAAATGCAAAATGACAGACACACAAATCATGGCATAATATTACCGAGATCTTCTAACGCAGAGCATATGATCGTTGATATCTTCCACCTTAACGGAAATAACGGGGATGGCCACCTTCGAATTGCATACAACTTTTACACTGTCTAAATACCGAGATTATTTTTAAGACGATTTATCAAATACCGAGATTTTTTTAAAGACGATTTATCAAGCAGCTTGACATGCGTAACAAAATCGATCCTCTTGTTGCAAGTGCGTTAGGAGACACAGTTTTCGTTCGAAACGAACTGGAAGTTGGCGCGGGAAATAGAAGGCTGATTATTGACGTGGGGTGAGATTGTTTTACGGCCATTTAACAATAAGGTCTTAAAGAATCGAAGAGGCTGAAGTGAGGTGAAGAGACAGCACAAAATCCATGCCTAAGCCAGGATTCGAACCCAGGACCTCTCGCACAGTAGACCCGCGCCTAACCAACCACACTACTTGATTATTGAAACAAATTAGTTCCGCTAGTAACGGGGAAGTAGTTTATAACTGTGGGCGTAGCCTGTGAGCTAGAAGGGGTATTATTGACTCGCTTTCGAGAAAGTACTGGGAATGTGTAAAGTTGTGAAGAGAGTTTCATTTACGTGATTTTTGAAACAGCCACGCTAGGGTCCGACTGTTCGGCTGGCGAGGCCCGTTAGCTGTCCACTTGTGAGTGCAGGGACCGCGAATTTAATAATTGTTAACGCCATTTGATCTCTTTTAGCCAGAGCGTTTTTTAAAAATAATGTACCGTTTACTAGCAAAAATTTTTTTGCTTCACTTTAGCTTAGGCCTACCATGACAAGAAAACATGTAATATTACAGGGATAAAAATTTAAAAACCTATTTGGTGTATAGTAAAAAAAAATCATATTGAAATGATGATATATAAGTGTTAAAATTGTAAGAATGTATTTTTATATACTGTATGTATTGATTTGCGTTAAAAAATATTTTCAAAACCACTGCAAAACTTAAGAGCGAGGCCTTAAGAGTTAGAGGACCTGGCGCGTGGGAAGTGCTGTAGCGTGATACGGAAAGTCGTTTTTCATGTATAGTTACTAAAACTGTTTCTAATACGTTTATCTACGAAAAGAAAACACCCTTCAAATTAAGTCCCTGTGCTTTTAAAAATGCAGTCCGATAATTAAAAAACATGATTATCAAGCTCCTGAAAAGTGATAAAAATGACTTTTTCACGTTGCTGAAGCCGAGAAAATATCAACCGTTATCGTAAAACAAAATCATAGAAACCTGCTTAGGACTTTACCACATACTTTCCAGAAATAAAATTATAGGGTCATCGCTTGAAGTCCTATTGAAAAGCAGTTACTACGTAAACACTGCACGCTAGTTTAGTCCTTCGCGCCTAGAGGCGATGAGGTGTTTGACACACGGGTTATATTCGACTTATCGCCTTCCCCGTTTCCGTGCCACAAACGTAAAAAAAAAAAAAAAAAAAAAAAAAACTAAGGTCTACTAACTCTTAAGCGCAGTACACATAGACATCATTCTTGTACAAGAAGGTAAATATCTTATTCACCTCGATTTGTATCAACCTTGCGGCGTGTGAACTGCCGCCGATCAAACTAGCAACTAGAATACAAGGACTTGTGCACTAGCCAGTACGGGATAGCGACGGTTGTATGTTTAGTTATCTTTCTTAAACAAATCAAATGTTAACAAACGATCTTGAACAATACAGAGAACATAGATGATGTATTTTGAATTAAATAGTGTCTGGCCAATAGAAGCCATTGAAGGAATATTGCCGGATCGTGCATCATGTTACTTAAGCCGATGCTCTCTTGTTTATACTTTTTCAGCTACATTGATTTTTTTTTTAAGAATAAGCGAGAGCAGATATAAAAATTATGTCTGACAGTATTGCTTAAAATTGGCTTGTCCACGTTGACTGATTTTTTCAAGGCAGTAAAAACGATAGTTTCAGCTAATTATTAAATTTAGGAAATTATGGTAGACTTTTTGTCGAAACCGTAAATTCCTTGTTATGAAAAAAAATAGCTTTCACGAAAAAAAAAAAACATTTTAAACAAAACTGCTTAACAGATTTTTGGTATCTGCTCTCGTTTAAACTTCAAAAATAATGTCGTAAAACAGCAGAAACATGAGAACACCGCATTAAACCAGGTTATTACATACAATGGACAATATTTTAATGTTATACATTGTATTACTTGTTTTGGTGCAGTCATAGTAAATATTGCATGAATTGCCCCCAGTACCAAACCAAAAATGCAGCTTCAAATCTTCCTTAACATATTAATGGTGTACATATTTCTAGTATAAGAAAGTTGGCAGTATGAACTAAACAACTAATATGGTAGGATGCTAGCTAAAACGCTGGCTAGTGTTCCTTTGCTTGAACACGTTTTATGCTCACATTCGTGTATAATAAAGATGGCCGCCTGTACTTAGCCGCACCTTGGACAGCTCAACGGCGGGCACCGCTAGTTAGCAAACATTCCTCGCTAGAGCGCGGTAAATACGAACTGCATCACCTCGATACTCCGGACCAACTTCCAAACGAGCGAGGGTTAGTGTGAGACTCGTCTCGAGAACTTAGTTAATTAGCGAGTAAGGCCGATAGTGAACTCTGTTTGTGATTACTCCGGTAAGCAGTAACGAGGTTAATCACCATGATTGACTGTCGCGATCGACGTAACAACCCGAACCAGCAACATCACATATACAGGATATTGTCGAATTGTATGTAAATATTTTGAGGGAACAACAATCATGTCTACAAGAACAAAAAATTTACGTGGATATAGGTTCAAAAACGCACCATTTCTGCTTTACAGTTCGCAGCACATGGCGTATGGTTGATAGCGCGGGCTGCTGGATCATATCGCTGAGGAATGCCATTATTGTGGCGGGGTGAGAACGAATCTGAAATCCCCCAAAGATTCATTAACGTACGAGGCAGTCGATGCTATGGCGGGTCATTCACGTGTTCGTGCTGACATGGGGCATTTTGAACATTTTATTTAAGTCTGATGTGTCAACGCTATATTTTCCCACGTATACATTTTCACAGTTATTGCTACTGATTATGTGTTAATGACATAGCGGAGTAATGTAAAATGTACAGGACTGCTGTAATGACATGCCACAGCTGAATGATCCTGCGCGAGCTATGACCGTGCATCATGTATGGCGAACTGTAGTGCCGTAACGGTGCTTTTTTGAACCTACTTCCATGTAACACTTTCGTTCCTCTACATGTGAGTATTGTTTCCACAGAATATTGACGTGTTGTTTAACAACAGACTGTATAGGAGTTGGGAAGATATAGCTGCGACGAAGACTAGTAACCGTTGGACTAGACAATTCATTCTCCCGGCGAGTACACAGGATATAGTTTTATCCGTTTAGGGCCTATGTGTTCTTTTATATGACCTCGAACTCCATAAGGCTCTGGCAGAGGGAAATCAAGATAATTGGGGAGACAGTTGGTCAGAAAACGTATTAAGAAACAAAACCAGCGTTAGCCTGTAGTGAGTCAGGATAATATTAGATAACAGAAATCAGGATGGCAGGAGCCGAGGATCTAACGCGGGTTCTCCCAAACGCGAGGCGACTGATTCACCACTGCTCTCCGCCACTTTAGGGTGGACGCATTGTATTCATTGAAGTGATTACATAAGTGATATTCATAGTTAGTCACAGGCTAACACAGTCACGCTCAGCCAGAAAAAAAAATTAGCTGGAGTAAGTACACGTTTATTTCGTCATATACAAACATGTATGTTTGATTGTTTCAAACATGTTTCTCTGTGCACTTACAGGGAACTATGGGCATCAAGGAGGAGTCAATATTGTAACCGGGAAAATTAATATAAAATAATAATTATAAAGTGGGCCGGTGTATCCAACAATATAACGATGAATATGGGGGTGAAAGGTGAAATATGGTAACATGAAAACGTGAGGGTAAGTATGGAGTGAGATAGAGATGAGTAAAATTTAACGGGAAACGTAATGAAAATAAGTGTAATGTAATGACTGTACGTACGACCTCAAAAATAATACATAAATGCTGGAAGAAACTTAAGATATGGGGGAAATTTCCACCATTAGATATTTAAATGGGCTGTTAAGAAATCCTTCACGACAAAACACATTTTCAACTTCAACCAGGCAGATCACTCTACAAATACTATGATAATTAATAGGGCTTAGCATAGCTGTAGGTATAACATGGAACATAAACTATGGGATGGAATGTTTCAGGCCTAGACAAACATAAATGAACTGTACTTCACCAACAGAAAACCTATCACGTAACGTGGAAAAATATTAAGACACTGAAACCTAAGTATAAATTATATTCAGGTCAGATAGAAAATTATTACCAAAATAAAAAATAAACAAAACTCAGGAACCTACGACTAAAAAATAACAACAAACATAAACCATTTGGCTTCTCAAAATAGTGATATTTTCATAGTAAAAAAAAAACTTCAGAAAACCTCTTTAATATAAAAAATTATTCTCGTCGCAACTGTTTTCATTTTAGAAATACCAAAACAGCATTTTGATCTTGATTGAAATTATCTTCTGGAAATGTATCAACATATAAAAATACTAAAGGAAACGATTTCACAACAACAAATTTACAATACTAATTGGGGACATAATATGACCCAAATAAACAGTTAATAGAAATCTACGATCAGAAGAGCAAAAAGATCACTTGATAATGAAAAAACTCACTAAACACGTTCAATGCAATGAAAAAAAAGTATTGGCGTGTGTATCGTATTTCCGTTAAAATAGGGACAAATGTTCAGTTTTGTCGGCGTTACTATCTGGATTCTTCCTGCAACATTCCGTTCTGTGTAGAAGTAATAACAGGCTCTGTAAAAGAAAAGCTGTTTGTTTTTTCTACAGAACGAATTGTTAACTTCTACAGAACACCTCGTTGTAGAAAAATCCATTCAGTATCGACAACCTAACTATTTTAACAGAAGTGTGTTACCTAAAACAATAAGTTTCTTTTAGTGAATGTGAAAAGAAGAAAATGTGTGCGGCTTTTTCTTCCACAAGTGAGTTTATGTTGTTGTAAGGGGCGGCGACGCGTCGCGGAAAGCAACAGCAGCGTGTAGAAGATTGGCTTAAGAAGCTCTCGTCAGCATCTCTATGGTGTCATGAATATTGCATGCGCGCGGGTCGGCGGGCCTTGTTTGCTCTGTGGCACGCCCGCGGCAGTTCGCAGGGGTTAGCAGGTGGAGCGCGGGGTTTCTGTCCCAATTATTCACGAGGTGAACTTGAGAAAACAATCTACTAGCCCGAGCCAGCAGATGTGGCTCGAGGCTGGACGTTAAACTGCAGTTACACCCGCCCTTGTGTACACTTGTTGAGGACGTAAATTAACCCTCTTACAAAACAAGCCACTGTGTGCGGAGACCCTGCAGTCTGGTGGGTAATAAACCAACTACCCTAGTTTCTACCAAGTACACCCTCTTCTCCTGTGATCTGACTCGCTGATATCGCAGTACAGTCTCTGTTCGCTCCTCAATAGCCAAGTGATATGTAACTTACTAATCTTAATATATAAAATGAAGTGTCCTGACACACTCACTCACTCATCAATGCACAGCCCAAACCGCTGGACCTAGAACCAATAATTTAGAGGGAACCTTCTCCTTGCCCCGTTGGCACCCACTAAGAATGGATTTTTGAAATTCGATAATTTTAGGGGTGAAATGTGTTTTCAAAGAAACCATGATATCTCACTAACCGGGAAAGCTATCATAATTTTTAAATTTCAAAATATTGCCCAAACAAATGCACATTTCCGAATTTTTCGACTTTGGAAATTCGAAATTTAAGGGGGTGAAAAGCCGCAAAATGTGTTTTTCATTAATCCGTGATTTTTCCTAAACCATTTCAGACAGTGAGGTGATTTTTAAAAAAAAAAGATGCTTAAGTAAATATCTAAAAAGTATTTTTAGAATTTTTCGAAATTCGTCCTTGAAAGCTCTTAAAAAATCAAGCGTGTTTTTAGTTAATCCAACCTATCTTCTAAACCAGTGAAAATATTAAAATGGTGTTTGCTTTAAAATAAATCTTACGTAAAAAAAAACATATTTCAGGATTATTCGAAATTCGTCCCTGGAAGCTGCTAAAAAATTATAATGTGTTTTCAAATAATCATCTGTACCGCTTATACCCGTAGAGATATCGAGATGATTTTTTGATAAGAATGTAGCTTACGTAAATATCTACAAATAGAATTAAGTATTTTATGAAATTCGAAAATTAAGGATATGAAAAGCAGTAAAATGTTACAGCCTCCCGAGAAAAGAGAATGATCACGGAGAAATAATTAAACAGTCGTTTCTTTTTTCCAACCTATATCATAAATAAAACCTCTTTGGACTGTAGCCACTACATACGAAAGAATTATCACGGCATGCCTTTAACTTCACTCAGGTATTGTATAAAGTTTGTGGTGTGGAAGGGGTGGGGTTACGGGTTCGTATCCCGTGCAAGACTTTGCGATGGGAATTGCTATGACATCATACGAGCATATTGCGCGCGCTCTTTACACTAAGCTAAGACAGTTCATTGTAGTTCACAGTTATTGAGTACGCTAGCTGTTAAATTCCTTCATAATATATTTTAGCCAGAGTTACTGATTACATTACATAATTTCACGCTGGAAAAGCCGCAGCCGGCCGGCTATTTAATAGAGAAATAGAGATGAATTAAAAACATAGATGTTCTGCAATTAAAGTACGCTCAGCGAAGTGGACTGGATAAAGCTGTTAGTTTTTGTTGTTTTAAAGATATACAGAGAATATTGTAACACCATGAATTAAAACGTAATTAAAAGTAAGTTACTTTTTCTATAGTACACGCGGGCGAAGCCACAAAGGGACAGCTAGTAATTAATGTATGTTTAGTTTCCTCAGCGTTACAACTTTCAACATTAAGGGCGTTTAAGTGGGAAAGGGGGAATCGTAATTTAATATTTGTATGAAATATTGTTATCTGTAGACGTTACTTGGAAGCAAATTTTCCTCAGAAAATAATTTAGCTAAGCCAGTTTTCCAATAGTGCAGCTTTAAAGCCAAAATTTGCCTTTTTTTTACCTCATGTCCACCGGGAAAACAAATAAACACAATGGAAATAAATAATTTACATTGAAACACGTTACGGACTGTTGTAAAACTAATTCTTTAAGTTTTAAATATTATTTACAGTTCTTGGGTGGCTGTAGCCAGTGGTAGGCACTCTACACTGAAACTATTTAAGTGGTTAAGTTAAGGGTGAGGGTTACTGTTAAATGATATGTGTGATATAATTATGTGGCTTTACTCTACATAAGTAGTTACAAATACTACACAGTTGTACTACATAATTTAGATAGGAGGGGAGCACTGTTTAAATAACTACTTATTCTGCTCTATGATGGGTGACCCTTTGGACACCTTAGACCTCACCGTTAGCATGATGCCGGAGGCTGATGATGATTGTGTCGGCTATCGACGGACGGCGGCACGTCGTGGGTCTCGACCCAGGACCATCCTGGCGAGGTGGTGACGTCTGGAAGGCTTGAAGGAGACAGACCCCGATTCCCCCGATACATTGCATTATATTGTCACACTTCAGTGCAGGTGGAGAGAATCACTGAGGCCCTTGTCTTGTGCAACCACTGACCTGATTGCACTGCCGTCGTCGCTAGCCCGTCCTCCAGGCGAGGCTCTAATCATAACATTGCCTCCAAAGTTACCAAAATGATACGTCCTCGTATCATAAGGGTTGGTAGGATCTTGAGATAGCAAACATTCTGTATATGGTTCAGTATGTGCTCTGGCAGTATTGTGGCAGTAGGATATGGAATACGGTTGCTTCTTCAGACGGAAAGGAAAAATTATAGTGAAGGAAGAACTATGGCAGACGGACAGCTAAAGGTAAAGGATCTGCCTTCGTCTCTTGCAATTCTGCTGATTGCATTCGGTCAGCGCCGAGATTCTTTGTACTGCTGAAGGTGAAGGTTTGATGAGTGGCCTTGGGTTATAGCTATGACGTGCATATCTTCTTTCGCGAACGCGGCAGACTACTACGAGTGTGGGTCGCGATACGCGCAGACTTTTCTTGACGGTAACTGTTCTGAATGTCCATGGATTGGTGGGTCTAACTAATATGCCTTGTAACCGTTAGTTTAGTTTGTAAAAATTGAAATTTAATTACACATAAATAATATTAAAAAATTAAAGAAAATTAGCAAATGATTTACGCTCCCCTCGCACAAAATGTATTAAAATGTTGCTGAAAAATTTACAAGATTATCACAGTTTACTACTTTCTAAATGTACAGATCGCTGTATGAACTATATCTAATGGCCATGATAAGGTTTTAGGGTTTGGATTGAGAAGGAATAGTTTGAAATTTAGGAGTATATTAAATTATTACTGTAATAAATGTGTAAAAATCTGTCGAACAGAAATAATGGTGCACCATTCCTCCTAAATTTCAATCAAAGGGATAGGATTACAAGGAATTTACACTGACTTAACCCTAAATAATATTATGTAACTATTATAACATTCTTTTAACAAATGTGTGATCCAATAACTGGTATTATTAAATCGCAGTGTTACAAAATTTTACTTTTTGACTACTAGATACTACTGCATTTAATATAAATTATGTTTTATGTCAATTATATATATATATATATATATATATATATATATATATATATATATGTGTGTGTGTGTGTGTGTGTGTGATTCTACAATACATATTTTTGCAATATGAATGAGACATTTCCCAAGCGAAATACATAGTTATTTTCTAATTACGGGTTACAAATGTTTTTTTTTAAACAAATTCTTAACCAATTACTAAACGACCACATTTATACAAAAACAATCACAAAATGTTTTTGTAATTAATTGAATTGAAGTTTGGAATTTTTTGTACTACTCTAAGCAATTACTGTAATATTTTAAAATATGATCTTAGAATCGTAGACCATGGCATGTAGTTTCAATGTGATTTTTTCGCTTCAATATGGCAACTGGTTTTCGCGATGGTCATGAACAAATAACATGAACGTTTACACTTTGAAATTTCATTATAGAGAAATTGGCTGAGCTTTATTTTATAAGAATACTAGCCGGCCGGCTGCGGCTTTGCCCGCGTGAAATTATGTAATGTAAACAGTAACTCTGGATAAGTTATGCGATGAAGGCATTTAACAACTAGCGTACTCAGTAACAGTGAACTATAAATTGTCTTAGCTCAGTGTAAAGAGCGCACGCAATATGCTCGTATGATGTCATAGTAATTCCCATCGCAAAGTCTTGCACGGGATACGAACCCGTAACCCCACCCCTCCCACACCCCAAACTTTATACAATACTTGAGTGAACGCTTAAAGGCAGACCGTGGTAATTCTTTTGTATGTACAGGCTACAGTCCAAAGAGGTTTTACTTATAAGTAGGTTGGCAAAAAGAAACGACTGTTGAATTATTTATCCATGATCATTCTCTTTTATCGGGAGACTGTAACGTTTTACGGCTTTTCAACTACTTAATTTTCGAATTTCATAAAAGCCTGTATTTGATTTGTAGATATTTAAATAAGTTTCATTCTTAACAAAAAATCATCTCGATATCTCAGCGGGTGTAAGCGGTACAGATGATTATTTGAAATAACATTTTTTTTGACAGCTTTCAAGGACGAATTTTAAAAAAATCTTGAAATTATTTTTTTGATATTTACATAAGATTTATTTTAAAGCTAAAACCATTTCAATATTTCCACTGGTTTAGCAGATAAGTGGGATTAATAAAAAAAACACGTTATACTTTTTTAAGAGCTTTCAAGAACGAATTTTGAAAAATATTGTTAAAAATACTTTTTTAGATACTTACTTAAGCATCCTTAAACAAATCACCTCACTATCTGAAATGGTTTAGGAGAAATCACGGATTAATGGAAAACACATTTTACGGCTTTTCACCCCTTTGATTTTCGAATTTCGCATAATCGAAAAATTTACGAATGTGCATTTGTTTGGGCAATATTTTGAAATTTAAAAATTATGATATCTTTCCCGGTTAATGAGATATCAGGGATTCTTTGAAAACACATTTCACCCCTTTAATTATCGAATTTCGAAAATCTATTATTAGTGGGTGCCTACGGGGCAAGTGAAAGCTTCCCTTAAAATTTCGTGGTTCTAGGTCCATCGGTCTGGGCTGTGCGTTGATGAGTGAGTGAGTGAGTGAGTGAGTGAGTGAGTGAGTGAGTGAGTTTGTCAGGACAGTTCGTTTTATATATTAAGATTTACTTCCAAATAACGTCTACAAAACTAATACTATTTCATACAAATATAAAATTACGATTTTTCCCACTCCAACGCCCTTAATCCAACCTAATGTGTTTAAGCACATATTATTATTCTATTTTTCCCACTCCAACGCCCTTAATCCAACCTAATGTGTTTAAGCACATATTATTATTCTAGTAAAATGAATTTAAGTATTGTGCTAAAATGTTCTCATAAATTAATAAAAATATTGAGAAATGTAAAAAAAAAAAAATAGCATGTATGAAATATTGCTTATCCTAAATAGAAATTACATTAAATAAATATGTAATTATTTCTGCGAAAGTTTAACGATCATTTTCGCGTGGAGAGTAGAAACTCCTCTTACATGCAACTAACTGTGCTACAGTATCACTAAGAGGTATGACCACGACTGGAGATGACTTTTCTTCTTCAACTTGTGGATTGTTATGATAAATTATGTGACAGCTGCGGACTGTCTTCTGATATTGAGCATTTATGTTGCTCACAATTCTTCATCGTACAGAGCTTTACTTCTGAATTGTTAAACATACATATTTGTGAGCCTAGGTGTCCAAAGTGTTCAACCATAAGTAATATAGTTTTGTTTGATCTGGGACAAGGCTGGGGCTGTAGCACAGTGATCTGTGACCTTAACCTTTGACCTTTACCCTTGACCTTTCTAGAAACTTTTCGAAAATTTCTAAAAAAATTCGCTGACCTCATCAACATTTTTGCTGACCTCATCAAATTTTTTGCTAACCTCGTCAAATTTTTTTGCTGACCTCATCAAATTATTTCTGACCTCACCAAAATGTTTACTGACACCACATATAACCCCTAAAATGTAATTTGACACCGCACGTGTAATTCGACACTCCACATGTAATTCGTCACACAGAAAATTCCAACGTTTCGGAAAAATTAGAAGTACTTTCCACTGACTCAAAATTCTAAAACCACATGGGTCAACCCACATCCTCAAAGTGGGCAGATGACCCCCAAGTGTGATGGGTCACCCCATATCCTCAAATCAGGCAGATGAACCCAAGTATGATGGGTCAGACTGACGGCAGAAACCGTTGATCAAAATCAATCAATTTATTTTCATTACGTTAAATATAATTATCATATATTTAGTTATAAATTAAAATTTTATTGTAAAGCTTTTATAAAATATCTATACATATTTAACACACCCTTCGTTATGCATGTACAATTTCCGCTATCAACGCTGCTAATTAAAATCATATTTTTTACAGATTTTATATTTTTATATTATGCATGCAAACATTTATAGTTACATGACCCAAGATTTTTCTTGATAATTTATTTTTTTTTACCTCTACCTTCACCACTCAGGCATAGGCTATGACATATTTATTTACGTTAATTCATTGTCTTTTGGCTATACATTACAATAACATTGACAAATATTTTATTTAATTTCAATAAACTTCCACATATAATTACATTAGTACCATTGCTTTCATCATATATTTTTATTATTTTAAGTATTCCACACACTTATATACTGTCCGCTACCCCACCGAACACACTATTAAGTAATGCACTCAACCAGTTTCCAAGTAATTCAGTAAACATATTTTTAATCTGAATAATTAATTAAAAAAAGTATATTTTATAAATTATAATACATGTGACATACTTTACTAGAGGCCCCCTGGCGACCACCAGCACTATACTCCTCTCTCTTACCAACTTAGCTATACCCGATCGTTTATTAATAAATTCAATCTGTCATTTCCTCGAGAGTCCATGCCCACTCGTGTCGCCACCTACCTGCAAGGGATGATTTATGACACAGGTCCGAGTTGCAACCAACAATACACAGCTTGTGCAGATGTGTGACACGAAAAATCGTCAGGTCCACACCAACATGCGAGAAGTTAAGTCTTCTCTTCCCCTATCTCCACCACTGAAACCTCACCCTTCCTGCATCTTTCCCTGCCATGTTTTCTGTATCACATATACATAGATACGTCGTTCTCACTTCCCAGTTACCAGTTAATTATGCTCGAACACTCACACCTAAGCAAAGTATTAACAAATCTCATATTCAAGGCTGGCATCCATAGTGGATCAGGTATGCCATATTCATACAATATCATTTTCAATCTGTTCTCCACTTCCTTGTTCAGCTAAGATAAATCATATTCAGAATGTAATGATTTTCGTTACCCATAATTATTAAAGTAGTATTATTACTTTTCCCATAAATCTCTCAAGCTAAAAATTTTTTTAAAGAAATTAACTATATTATTATTTTTTAATCTACATGGCAAAAAACACACGAATCATTGCAAATACGTAAAATATTCTCAGCTATAAACATACAGTTATGTTTGCTATTGCATATTTTTTTATTTACCTCAAAAACCTATCTTTAGTACACTCATCAGCCTCACACCATCGCAATGGAACCTTGAACACATAGACCTTGTTGCAGAAGCGAATCCTATTCTTCCAAGACTCAGCCTCAGATGATACCAGCATGGTCGAGGAAGCCCCAAGATGCAACCGAAGTGCTCACCAAACCAGCGACCAGCTCGTCACCGTGGCAGAAGTGCTCGCGGTCACTAGCGAAGATGATGTTGTCTTTGCCGAGGTGGTTACGAACATTGGTGAACATCTCGCGAGGCGAACATCTCGCGAATTTTGGCGAACAGTTCGCTAATATTGTCGAACATCTCGCGAGTTTTGGCGAACAGCTCGCTAACATTGGTGAACATCTCGCGAACATTGGCGAACAGCTCGTGAATATTGGTGAACAGCTCGCGAACCTTTTCAGGATACTATTCAGGATAACATTAAGGATACTATTCAATATATTATACAGGATACTATTCAATATATTTTTCAGGAAATTATTCAGGATATTAAACATACTATTCAGGATAATATTCAGGATATTATACAGGATACTATTCAGGATACTAATAAGGATACTTACGGATACCATTCAAGATATCTTTCAGCATACTGTACTACATGATACTTATCAGGATACTATTCAGGATACTTGTCAGGATACTAGGATACTATTCAGGATACTTCAGGATACTATTCGGGATACTATATTTTTGGATAACATTCAGGATATTTTTCAAGATATTATTCAGGATACTAGTCAGGATACTAGTCTGGATATTAGGATACTGGTCAGAATACTAGGGTACAAGTCAGGATACTAACCATCTGGTTTCTTTCAGAATGCCTTCCATCAAGATGCTGTATATCAGGGTATTTTCCGTAAGAATGCTTACCATCAGGATACTAACCAATTAGTGGTTCAGCTATCTGTAGGCTATGTGTTTTACAGTGCTAGAACTTTCAGCAAAATCTATACTATTACTATAATAAGAGAATACTATGACTCAAGAAAAAAACACGCAATAAGTTTTATATGTTTATTTTTTCTAAGTTACTTAGTGAAATTAATGATAATTTATATTTAATGTAATTTACATTCTTCAGTTCTTGGATAATCAATTTATTTAATGTAAGTTGGAATAATCTACATATTCTCGCATAAAAATCAATAGCCTGAGTCTGTTCACCAGTTCATTAGGGCCTTCAGAAATAATTTCATAGACAGTGCGTTGGCCTTCCTTTTGTTTCATATCTACCATCGCTGCTTCTTCATTGGGGAGACCTTTGAGAGAGTCTGGATATTCTTCCTCAGCGTTGTTTTCGTCACCTCCAGGTCCAACGATTACTTCATCACATTGTATTTTCTTCGTTAATTCGCTGTTTTTTACGTGTTAATAATTGTCAAGTATTCTTTACTTATGAGTCTCATTTTCAATTACTTGCTTCTCAAATGCATTACTATGAAGTTCATCAATTTGACACGAGAATGTAACGAGTTTACTCGTTGTACGAACTGACTCTGTTGAACGCTGTATATCACTTGCAATGTCCATAGATGCCTTGTCTTTTGCGATCATAGTGGTACACAACAGTGGAGCAGGCGAAGTCATTGATGATTGTCCCAGCTCGTGCAATTCTTGTGAAGCCGCAGACAGGTGAGTTGTAGTATCTTGAGGTACAGTTGACATTTTTGCAGAAAGAGGTACTTTATCTTGGCAGTTATTAAAGCGTATTTTCAAATTATCTCCTCTCTAAAACTGTTTTCCACACTTGTAGCAGAAAATCAGCAAGATTGAAGGGTTCCACTCATGTCGGTAGGTGTTACAACCAAAGGCAAAGTCGTTCCTGCAGTATCGGCACTTACAGGGGCTCAGTTACACTTTGTTCGTAGTCAGTGCTACAGCTTCATTCATAATTTCGTACAAAGAAAATACATTTACTTTCTCAACATATTAAATAATCGTCTGTTTAAATATAATACAATATTTAAAGTAATTTTTATAAAATTCATCAGCGAGCGTTAAGCATTGACCTTAGAGTCCTCTTGAATTTTGCTACCATTAAAATGCATGTACGTAGTTCGTAAAACTCGAGATATATAGATGACGAGAGGAAACATTTATTATTTCTTAACGCACCCGAGAAACTACTTGTCTCAATATATATATGTAAATATTAAATATACTCATGACAGGTTCGACGAATGTATCTATCGAAACAGTCTTGGGCATGTGCTTACCGTTAATAAGTAAGAAACACATATCAATATTTTTTTGTGGACTTAAGAGGGACTACTCACTTTTTATGGGTACGAGAGCTCGGTTTTATTAGTAGAAGTTTAAGCTTATATTATATATGTCTTGCTATATTGACCAGGAAGCTGTATCGCCACAACTATTAAAACATCGTGTCCACACCATCTACAGTATAGAACATAATAGACATATTTTTATGTCGAGGTACATATATCTGTACAGGCATAGGAATAGTTAGATGGATAATATGAAGAACTCATTATGCCAAGCAAGAAATATTTCTTGCTGAAACCCAGTTACCTTCATTGTTAAAAAAAAAAAAAAAATGCAATATCTGTTTAGGCCTAGGAACAACTAGTGAAGTCCTCATTACGGAAGAGAGGTGAAAGTCGTATGCCAAGAAAGACATATTTGTTTGACTACATCTGATACTAAGAACTCTAGGCTCTTTATCTTCGTGTGCAGCAGTGCACAAGTAATCAGTGTCAGTCCGGTTACTTCAATTATATATTTTTAATATCACGATCTACAACCATCTTGGATTACATCGTGGTCTTGACCTTTTACCTCACTTATCGACAAAGTGAGCATTTTTCTTCTCACAACAAAATCGCTGAGTTACAAATCAATATTTAGTACACCTATGCTTGCATATAGATATTTGTCCATATGGCTATGCTAACATACCTCTATATAATAGTATACTTACCTATAATAGCATAAGCTTGCATAGGTTAGCTTAAGGACATCATAATTAATATGCAAAGGAGGTTTGTAATTTCGGAAGGAACCATGTTCGATCCCCGTCTGCGGCCGTCGTGAATTTGGTTTCCGGAAATCGCTCCAGGCGATGGTTAGCATGGTTTATAAACAAAGGGCATAGCCGCACATACTAGTTCTTGTTCTTGTGTCAAGTTGTGTTGGATCGTCTCTAATGACTTCGCTTTCGAAGATACGTTAAGGGACCTCCCTAGATATTCTGTGTTTGTGTGTGTGAGGTAGGAAAGGTAAGAGAGTAGCTGACCGACGTATGTAATGCACAATCGCTTCTCCGTGCAAGCCACTGAGATGCCATGCAGTGCTTTACTAATATCCTTTTCCCTATGGGACTTCATAAGCGGTAACCACATTATTTCATTTGTGGCCAGCCCAGTGCAAAGTCTAATGATTGCTTCTATTGTTGTTCTTTAATCCGCTTGTGATTTTCCCAGACGACAGTCTGGAAAAGTAATTTTTGGCCATTTGAAAGGTCTGAAAACCACGTTCCTACGAATTTTTAAAACTGTGCGTTTTTCGTAGATAGACAAACATAATGCGCAATAAATAGTTTCATAAAAAATAATAGTTGTTATTCGTTGCAGCGCATTTGAAGTGCAGTTTGGAAAGCCCCTTGAGTCCAATATCAATAGCTAACCATCACATTAAAATTTTTATCAGTTTTTGAATGTGACCTTAATTAAAAAGGCTCGTGTTTATTGTTTAGAAATTTAATTCTTACGTAGCGAAACAATTCAAACATTTAAAGTCGTACTGATAGGAACACTGCAGACATAGACGAAATATTTATTAATCTCCCGTGAGTGATAGTAAGACAATGAAATAAGTCATAAACCCAACAGATGAATTGATGTAATTAAACGACGAGGATAACATGTGTTCTGTGGGAACATCCCAAGCCCAGTACATTCACCGTCACATGTTTAACAAGGGAAAATCAATGGTTGTAGCTATTTTCGTATGCCAGAGAGGCAGCCTCCCGTAGTTAATACGTTTACCGCCTCTTCACACGCATTGGCTACCGCGAGGCGAAGCAGATATACACGCACTTTCTTCTGCTTCGCTCTTGTGGAAACACTCTGGCTGTGGACATCATCAAGCCAACACAAGGAACTCCCCTACCTCTACACGCCAAGGGACCGATTAAATACCGCCATTTTATATGTGCGTTGCGTCTGGCTGCGCTACGGTGGAATTAAATACGCACGCGCAGAAGTGCTAGAGGTCACGTTATGCGTACAAAATTGTTGTCAATATGAGCGTATCAAATACTTCGGGACAAGTACATTTGCTTTGTTTGCACGTGCATAGCTGAAAAAACTCAGGGGTCGATTCAGTTGCAACAGTGGCGATGTTCCGAATAACACAAACATTCGCACTCGTGCACCCTCACTCGGAAGTGACGTCAGAGAATGTGTTTCCATAATGCATAGGGTGAGTGCAAGTGCGCAAGAATGGGTAGCGAGTGTGCATGATGTATGCACACTTCACGTGCATTCCATTTTGTTTGTTCACTGCTCCCACATTTTTCATGCAATGTATTCTCAGGAATGTCAAATAACAAGAACAAGACACAGGATGCACAATACCAGTTGTTATAATGTTGCTAGTGAAGAGCGAGTGCGAGCGTGTATGTATTTGAACATTATTTGTAGGACATTCAGGGAGCGAGTACGACTGCGAGTACTAGAGCGAGCGCAAGTGCGGGTGGAAATGTTGAGTATTTGGAACACAGCCTGTGCCTGTTGCAAGTGCAGGTTAGTTTTACTCGCTATTCACCTGCACTGCGTCGTTTCAAATGGGCAGGCAGTGAAATTTATTCCGGGCCCCGGATGCTATGTTAGGGGAGTAGTTGTTAGAGCGCCTTAAACTGGCAATGCGTTTTCAGTTCTTGTTCACTTCACATTCGTCCCGTGTTGAATGCAGTTCGAAATTTACTCTGAAAGCAATAATACCGTTTTATGAACACACAAATCCCAAACAAGGGCAGCCAGCTAAAAATATTGGTGTGGTGTAAGACTGATCTTTTGATACATGTGCATAAATGTATGAATAGTGATTTATATTTATTTTAAAGTGCTCTAAAACAACTCTTCTGGCACAGTAACCTGGTGTGTAAAAAGGAGGGTGGTGGGGTGATGGTGGTGTTCTCAAGTACGCCATATGTGCAAACCGTAAGGAAGAGATCAATACTAGAATCCAATTCACCTTCGTTGAAGAGCCTTTTTTTCCAACCCGAGCAGTAAAACGAGAAATGTGTAACCTTGTGTAGACATATATATTTATTATTATATTTTTCAAAGTATTGAAATAATAACAACTTAATGAAATACACGTTGTTACGAGAGTAACATAGCCGGGGACACAGCCGAGGGCGGGGCAAGCTACGGGAGGATGTTTCAACATCTCGGGCTCCGACTACATAGGTTTACGAAAAGGCAGCTCGAGGGAGCTTCCGCAAGGAGTGACGAGGTGCTGGGTGACATCGAGCCAGAGGGTCGTCAACGACGTCGAGGGGCAGCCAGCTCTTGGCACAGCCAGGTCCTCACCGGTGTTCGCAGTGCGAGACATCCATGAGAGGTGTAGGTATGTCAACATGCGAGTTGGCTTTGGGCTCATCAAGTAGATTGTGCCGATACAGGCAACAAGGAATCCAGGGTGTAGTGAACGTAACAAAAAGATTGGCATTACTCATTCTTCACCACCTTGAGACTACTCCTCGCTATCATCCGCTCAGGCAGTTAACTTAAATGTATGAGAAATCCTATAGCTATTCAGTTACAGATTGCAACAACGCACATACTTATTATATCACTTGTTTTTTTAATAGTTAGTCAATCTACACATTTTAGTGTGTTTTTGCACATTGAATTATTCCTTGCTAAATACTATTATAAGTCCCGGCCAGGAAATTTCTAACTAAAAAAAAAAAAGGATAACTACAAAACTACTCAGCATACCGCCAACCGCTACGTCTTTATTAAGTTCAGTCTGGTGTGTGTTTGAATTAAGCCTTTCCAACTGGATTCTACAGTCTAGTCCATCGCGGCAACAGGATCAAGTTATCTCGCTGTAATTAACTTGAGTTAGGTCGGAACTTGTTTTAAATTATACTGCAATTCGGATTATTCCGTCTACCAAGAGTTTATTCCTGACTAAACGATTACTCTGAACGTAGTAATAAGGCATTTAAACGATAGAAGTAAGATATGTGAGGAATCTGTGGAGTCCAAGAGGGGACTAACTACAGTGCTATGTTGCCACATAGTGCAAATATAATATCGTCATACAACATTTTGCCACAAACATTTACGTCATTATTTTAGCTCAGGATTCGCGTGGTGTGTTTATTACGCGTTTATTTCTGGACACCATGTATTTTAACCAAACAAATGAACTACAGAACGCACGACTCATAAAAAAAGACAAACAGTTACTTATCATACGTATTGGTTGGAATATATTCGTCAGTAGTCATGTAAAAATTACGATTGAATGTAACTTGCTCCGTATTTGACCATTAATGACATCTTTATCCAGAACCGAGACAGTTTGCGCAACGGTTACACGTTGTTGGATTTGCATTCGGGAGGATCCGGGTTAGATTCCCGGCTGTAGCCATCCTTATTTCTGTTTTCCATGCTTTCCCGAAATCACTCCAAGCGAATGCTGGGATGGCTCATTAACAAAGGCCATGGCCAACTCCTCTCCTGCCATTGTCCCAAGTTGCGTGTCAACGTGTCTAAATATGACCTCGTTGTCGACGAGACGTAAAGCCCACTTACAAAATCTAAAATCTTTATCGAGTATGTGTGAGACTGTTGGTACTCCTGTGTGTTTGTTTACGTCATTGTGTTACTGGGACGGCTTCGGTTCGTGACTCGAGTGCCACTGACGCTCGTTGCAACAGCACTGAAAAAAAGCTTGTTGGTCACAACAAAATACTTCGTCATTATGGACCTTACCAAAAATTTTTTGTGCTGACCACAAAAACTTTTTGCTGTCGCCAATAAAGTCTTGCAGTAACTACAAAAATGTTTTGTTACCACCCCAAACATTTTTGGCGAGGTCCAAATTGACAAATCATTAGTGGCCACCACAAAACTGTTTCTTCGTTCTTGAATGAGACATTTTTGATAGCGCTTAAAATTGACGTGAGTTAATTGTGGAGCAGTGCTGGAGTGCAATGGCGGAGGAAACGGGAGATTTCCGAGAAAACTCGCCAATCAGTTCATCGTCCGCCACGATTCCCATATGTGAAAATCCGGGAAACGACCCCGCCGAGAATCGAACCCGGAATGCCTTGGTGGGAGGCGCATATTCCTAAAAGTAATTTCTAGATTTCTTGGAATTCAACATCTAAAATAAATAAGTAAATAAATAAAAATAAAAATAAAAAATAAAAAAAATATTACGTAGTTGCAAATTTTTTTCTATGGAGATGCTTATTGAGTAGGGTTGTAGCTTACGTAAATACCTCAAATTCTTTTTCACGACTTAAAAAATATGACAATTTAGCGAGTGGATAGATATAAAATAATTTTGAAATCCCGAGAATCAAGTCCGACCCCGGATAAATATTTTGAAAGTTGTTACTTTTTGCCGTCCAATTGATACACATGCCTTTTTGGGCATGAACCTGTACATACGTGGAACTGCTCACATATTATATATGGGAATATTACTGGCAGCTGGCAGAAGAGTTCATTTACTATTTGAAGTGTGCAATTTTAAGTGTGGCTTCCCCTTAGCGGTGTAGGAAACCATAAGGGGTGAAAAGAGGTAAAATATATTTTCATGATATCCTCGACATCTCCATATTCTGTGAGGTATCGTTATATTTTTGGAGTGAAAACTAGCAAACTATGTTTCACCATGTCCTCAATGTCTCATGGGGCCGCGGTGGCCGAGGGGAGCCGAACCCCCGTAGCTCAGTTCGTTGAGCGACCGACTTAGATACGAGGGGTTCTGGGTTCGAATCCCAGGCCTGACTGGGAGTAAAATTTGTGTTTGTCCGTTCGAGACATTTCAACTGTAAGACCTCTCGCCTCCCACCAAGGCGATCCGGGTTCGATTCCCGGTGGGGTCAGTCCCCGGATTATCGCATGTGGGAATCGTGCCGAACGATGCTGCTATGCCGCTGGCCGGCGGGTTTTCTCAGGGATCTTCCGTTTCCCCCCATTCATTCATTCCGGCACCGCTCCATGCTCATGTCACCCCTCACCAGCAGGTCTTCAGCAGACCTCGTTGTTGTTAAGCGCTAACCAAAATCTCTTCACTCACTCAATGTCTCATTGACACGATTAGCTATCGTTAGGGATAGGAAAATTTCGCGAATTCAGTGACCCGCATTCTACTTTCCATTGTTCTATGCATACTCAAGCACTGTCTATTCGTTAATTATCTGTTGTTCCAGTGAGTAGCAACTGGAAGGACAAATACCGGGGTTTGAGTATGTATAGGATATTTGATTATAATGTGCAGTTCATTGAATTTGCGAAATTTCCCTGTCCCTAGCTCTATCGTTATAGTTTTCCTTAAAAAATTCTACACGTGCAAAGTCGCGGCCGGGCATCAAGTTAAATATAATATCACATGTAAATCCCTGTTCTTGCTGTCACCAAGGTTCCCAGGTGGGAGATATCCTTAAGGAAAGAGCTGTGTTTCTATACTCTTCACCTCTGGGCTGCGAGTCACAGCATCTCACATAGGTGCTTACAACGAGCGGGTTTATACGTCCTTCGCGTACTTCATACAAGGAGATGGATTAACAGATTCATGTTTCAAATATGGAGACTCTCTGAAATAAGTTCCAAATGTTTCCTGTGTTTTAAACTAAGTACTTTTTGGGTACTTGCTTGTAAATTTTTATGTCACCATTGTGTGTTTTTTTCCCCTTCTCTGATTATTTGCTTCCTCGTCAGTTTTATGTAGCTGTTGGAAATAAGTGATTACGAATTGGTCAAAATATTTATAATGTAACTTCCGATATTTTATAAAATCGTCGTTGATGATATGAAACCTCCTATGTGTTGAAGTCAGAAGTTTCCAGGAGAGACGAAAACATACAGAAACTAACAGTGCTATGGTATTGGTTAGTAACTGCTATCAAATGAAATAATAGCATCGTTGCAATCCATACGTGTAAACTGTAGTACAAGCACAGGCAAAGAGTAAATAACTTTAATATATTACTCGACATTTGGCACATAAGAGGTATCAAACTGCTGATTTGGAATACATAGGAGTTATTCTTACATAGTGAATAATCAATTTCCACTTTACCATAGCATGTTAAATAGGAAACAAAGTGACGATAAACACCCCTAACAATAATACACTCTCTTCTTTCAATGGACATCACAATGTCACTGTGAAGAATACACACACAATTAAAAATAACATTAAAATCTCATGCTGTACGCACATTACATCTTGGTTGCCTAGCTCAGTTATAATGTTCTGGTCAGTACTCTCAGAGATCTAGCACAAAAAAAACTGATGATTGCTTCCTTGACAGTGCTAGCAGACCTCCTCCTATTCTGTGGTAGTTATTCATGTTCGACTGTATGATCCAGTTTGAAAAGAATAATACAATTTAGCAGATTTCAGGGCCAGCATGTCACACACAGTAGGTTCCCCAGTTTTTTCCCCAGTCCGAAGATATATTAGGTTAGGTGAAACCTCCTCAAAATTCTTAAAAAATTAATAGTCACAGACATTGACTTTGTATTGCTGTGACGGCCTGACTTGTCGCATCAGAGCCACATAGTCAGATGGGGAGTGTATTGGAGGTCTGAAGTATTTCTCTAATGTATAATGAACACTATCAGTCTCCATCATTGTGTGGCTTTTCTCAGAAAACAGTTGTTCAATCATCAGTTTTTTTACTAGATCTCTGACAGTACTGACCAGAACCTTATTACTGATCTGGTACACACATCCGTCTGAAATGAGCGTAATTTTATAGACTAATTCTGGTTGTTTCGAAACAAAATCAACGATACGTGTTGCAAACTCATTGACAAAGACATTCTAATTTGCCTCATGCTAAAAGTAGAGTGTGGCATCACAATTGAACGGTGTTATACAGAAGGCATCCAAGCCACAATCATAAAGAACAGACAAGCCACAAAGTCCTAAATTACTTTACATTAAAATTTAAGAACTTAAGCAACCAAAGTCAAGCAGAGGTAGGGTATTTGAAATTGAGAATATGTAAATTTACCAAAATTCAACACTGTTTTCGTAACAATACTTTATATTCTGCTTTATGAAATGTGGAATGGTCTCGTTCTGCATAACACCATTCAATTGTTCAGCTCGTAAATTATAAATCTGTGCATTTGAACTTTCTGTTTGTAGTACAATGCTGAGGCTAGTAATTTTGGGCACAATAGCTCACTTTGCAGATCCATCATAAGAACAGGATGTTCCTTACATGCAGAAGACTGCAGATTTTTGGCTGCTCTAGCATTGTCTTTGCTCTTAATATGTGATTCACATATTTCTTCCATAACTTTACTACCCACTTTATAGCTGCAACACATGTCACATTGGTCCTTGCAAGGCAAATGGATGGCAATATTTTCCACTTCCACAACATCATGGAACATACTCCTTGATGCAGGCACGATGTTGTTCCCTTCACACCATTCTTTATAAACACTGAACAAATGAATCTCAGGCTTAAATGAGGATTTGACATAGATTATTTGAAGATTCCCTACAAAGTGACTTTGCATCTTCGGAAGCAATGCCAACCACAGTTTTATTCCTTCAATAATTTTTGGATTCTTCCTTTTCTTGTTTTGAGCATTTTGTTCCTTTTTGGTAGGCGCACTTTGTAGAGTTGCAGGTATGTGAAGGTGTGTTCTACAATGCTTTCCATGCCTCTCTTCTTCTTTACCCATTTTTTTCTTGAAAGTGTGTTCGATTATATCTATCAATTTCAACCACAATGTTTCTTTCAAATGCGACCACTGATTCATTCCATGTAGGTAACACACTACACATTGACAAAATAAACTCCTAAACAACTTGACAAAATCATATGAGTCTGCCAATATGGCACATGTGAATGATATCTCCTATGTATGTCACTTGCCAACGAAATTATCAATCACAAATGTTTTCAATACCTCCTATGTGCCATTTGGACACAAAGCAGATATCATAGCAGCAACTATTTAGCTAAACACATAGGAGATATCATGTTCCGTTTCCTGGTACTTTTAACAATGCATTTTAACCAAATAGGATAAATTCAAACTGTAGAGCTTGCAGAGACGATTCCAACAATACCGAAAACTCAAAATGGCAAATTTTGTCACACAGGAGGTTTCATAATATCAACGACGAAATACTAGATGGAATACATGTCTTCTTCGAGGGGTTTTCAGTTTAATGAGATAATATTGGTGAAATAAAAAGAATTTGAAAAGTGATAATTGGTACAACATGATGTAAAGTGTAATAAATTACACTTTTGGAAAGACACAAAAAATTGTTTAACTAACTTTTCTTTAAACCAATTTTTGATCCTGTTCCCAATTCCACCTCCTCTCCAAAATATGTTTTTTGGAAGAAATATTCCCGTGCACACGCACAACTCGCCGAAGGTTTTTTTTTTTTTTTTTTTTTCAGTATTTTTTTGGTACCCGGTTCTGCCTCTCGACCCTGTTTCGCCCTCCCCCCTCCAATTTGTTCGGAAGGGGGCGGAACTTCCACGGGATCACACACAGCAACTCACCAAAGTTTCACCGCAATCGGATAAAAGCTATAGGAACGCACAAACACAGATATTAATCTTTATACTATAGTATATTATATTAAGTTTATTGAATCACAAACACTGGCTATGTATAGTTGCTGTGGCAGTAGTCAGCGAACGACATTCGCGAGAGTATACAGAGCACAAGGTGTCTGAATCCAGCACTTTACCTGTTCAGACGTCACTTCAAGTTCTACGAGACGAGACAGATTCAGGAGTGGAGTATAACAAACTTTCGACTGGCTTATATTCAGCCTGTCGTAAAATGAGATGCGCGAACTTTCTTGGTATTATGTGACAAGGACGAGCTGGCACATGTCCCAGGGCAGTCCAGTTTACAGCCCGAGGCAGGCTGGCGTGTGTAAGGGATGGTTTTCCATGGAGAGGGGAGGAGGCTGTTTTGTAAGGCAACCACGGCCACTCTGGCTGGACTGACAACGTGCTGTCGAGGCGAGGAAAACCTGGCGACAGAGAGATGAGAAAACGAGAAAGAGAGAGGGAGAGTCGTAAAACTGTGCCAACGGCGCGGCGTCGCCTACCCAAGGGACATCAGAGAAGCTACTGTTTTATGACGTCCTGGCGGCTGGCACAGCACTATTCCCTCTGCTTCACGGAGACAACTGCAAGATTACCGACTGCTGAAGGATATCTAGCCTGGCTGCTCAGCGGTTGTCCGCTGATACTAATATGTTTTCACGGTACAGTAAAACATAGTAGCCTTCACCAATTAATGTCTAGGGTCATGGTAGGCTGAATTTGTGAGGCACGTAATGAATCGTTTTTATTTTTGATACACGCAAGTCCTCAAATTTAGCAATCCAATATTCAGCAGTAAATGACCACCAAATATTTTTTCTTGGTGGATGATATCGTACACATCTTATTTGCTAATCATTGGTTACCGCCAAAGTAACTTAGTGTAGCTAGTACTTCGCTGAATTTGAATTCTAATAGGGATTCTACAGAGAGTGAGAGAAAGACGGAGGAAGAGAGAGAGAGAGAGAGTGGTGGAGCAGTGAACTGTGGGTGTGGAGCACTGGTAAAACACTTGCATCGCATTCGGGAAGACCAGGATTCGATCCTCGGCTCCGGCCATTTTGATTTAGGTTTTCCAGGGGTTTTCCGAAATCACTCTAAGTGAATGCTAGGATTGATTCTCAGACAGACCCTGTCCGACTCTTTCCTCTTTCCCAGCGTATCTCTTCCAAAGCCTTGTGCTGTTCGAATGCATGTAAAGGGTCCAAATAAGAAAGTGAATATATATAAATAAGTAAATATGTTAAACTCCTAACCAGTAGTTCCTTTCCAACTTAAATAATGTAGTGGTAACCTTGTAGTATTCTGTAATGTCAAAACAAAACAAAATATTAACCGCATTTAAATGCCTACCTCTGACTAGAGCCACCCTACTAACTTACATATATAAAATGACCGAAAATTCAGTTTACAGCAGCTATTGCTGTAGTAAATAGTTAAAAATGGCTTTACACACGAGGGTTTCGCCACCGAAGGTGACTGTAGGGATACATAAATTACTACACAAGAACGGTTCCACAGGTTTACACCAAATATAAATATAACATAATATTTATTCGGAGGGGAGCGATTGTTAACAGAATAAATATATCACTTTGAACTAAAGTGGACTATTAAAAGTAGTCTGTAAGCCCAGTCGGAGCTGACGCTCCACCTTGCTCGTGTTGCCGAAGACTGTGAGGCTGTGGTAGAGTAGCGGCGAGCGAAACGTCTAGATGTCCACTATTGTATTCTCACGACTTGGTTGACAAACTTTGTCAGGCTCTATTCAATAAACCTGGTCGTTTCACATACGGTGGGTCGGCCACATAATGTATTACCAGAGAGTTAAGGTGGTTGACTAGAAGGGTGAAGGTAAATACAATCAATTTATTACATGAATAACAGCTTTAAACACAGACGAGAATTATTGGTTGTAGACAGAATAAATAAAAGAACTGGGGTTGGGCAAGAAAAGAGGTAAATAGGAGAATAGTTCCACAATCACTCTTTCCTTTAAGTGAGCGACACTCATCACTCACAGTTCAAGTCCTGGCGGCTGACTTCTCGAAGGAGATGTCGATGTTCGTTGTCCGCCATGTTGTCACCTTCTAGTGCTCCTTTCAGACCCCGCAGGTGAAGACTGCTCTCTCTCCCTCTCTCTCTCTCTCTCCCTCTCTCTCTCTCTCCCTCTCTCTCTCTCTCCCTCTCTCTCTCTCCCCCTCTCTCGCTCTCTCTATATATATATGTATGTGCAGTGACAGAAGTTTGTCACGTGTTGTGTACGTATATATGTGCGTCGGCCTATACACTGTCTTTAGTATTCACTGGGACAGAATAAATAAACACATCATTGCGGCAGAGCCAAAATAGAACCAAAGTTGCAAATGAGGTTCAGAAGTCACGCTAATGCGTTACGGAAAAACGCTCTGGCACGTAGTGACAGTAATGAACGTATTGACAGTTCGTGTCGAAACACTTACACGAATAATTTACGACTGATGAGTTTCAGATGGTTTGTTCCCAGTCCAATAGCATCACAACGGCGTTTTTAAGGATTGCCTGGCGCAGAAGTATGATGTTCGATGCGTATAATTTCATGGTAGAAAAGCAGCTCAGAAAAGATTATTGACGCGACCAAATTTAAACATGAATACATTTATTTGTGTTTGGAGTGGTGTATATATGCTATACAGCACAGCGCAGAAACACCAGTCAATAAGAAACCTACAGAAAAATCTCGTGTACACTATGGAGCCCAGTTGCGTACAAAGCAGCTGTTTAATTACATCACTAGACAATTGGCCTCAAGTAAATTACACAGATGACTCAAAAGATTAGTCAAAATGTAACTGAATCACAAACATTTTCCGTTATCCTAAGACTTCTAGGAATCTATAATTTTTTTTTCATGTTTGGTAAATGTTGGTATTATGCACATGTTCATCGATACAGAGTAACTTTTCCTTTTAAAGATCTTTAATTAAAACTAAGTTCAGAATTTCGACATTAAGGTTACCATTAAACAAAATATTCGCACGAACGTATTTAGCAAACATTTGTATAACTTGAGCACGTGACTCGTAAGCGGAGAAATGTGAAGGACACTCTTGTTACATGTCACACAATCAATGCTGGAGAAGTCTCAAACCATCATGTGTTTATTACCAGGTGCAAGACATGTTGCCTACACACCAGGTCATGGCCTCGTTACCACTTTACCCTTCATTGATGTTTACAAGGAAACCGTGAGACCTAAAATATTGCAACTGTAAAATTTTTTTGCTAATTGCGACGTTCTGTTTAGTCCAGTGGTTTCCACAATTAATTTAACCTCATGATGTAAATATCACACCATGTTCTTTATGAAATAAGCTAATGTTCTGCTTACCATACAACGTTTTAATTCATTGCCTTAGTATAATTAATCCTTGTAACAATAAATGTTTCTGTAACTCAAATACTTTGTTAAACTATCTCACGTAATATACTTACTTATTTCAGCCTCTTTCAGGTGATGCATGGATGTCCTATGTGAATAATACAATTTTTTGGTAAAAAAAAATCACGTGATGTTGGTACATACGTTTCCTTAAATTTTCAACCTACTTGAGAGTCCCAGCAAGAACAATGGTAGGCATTTATAAGAAGAAATGTATTTGGCGTGATTTATGTATGTCGAAGGAACATACATAGTGTATGAAGTTACTGAAAATTTAATTTTAAAACTGTGTTCGCACAAAATAAGTGACATAAAATGACATTACTGAGAACATGGTTTAATGGTACTGAGATCTTCACAATCACAACAAATGCTCGTTTATATGTCCTTTATAGCTTAGTGAAAATTACAGAAGTGGCCATCCTCTAATTGCACAGAAATTTTGAACTGTCTGGATAGTGGAATATTTGAATTTAATGACATACGTAACAAAATTGGTCTTCTTACAGCATGTGTATAGAACATTTTATAGTATCGTAGAGGCACGTTAACAGGGAGAGGTATAAACAGTGTCGTTGTGAAATTGTGTAAATAATAATAAGTTAAAACAATAGGAAATCACACATTTACTTAGTAGGATCTGAGTGAAATGAGCATCGATAGAGACCCGAGAGTGGGGAATTTCTGTTGCGTATGAAGGATGAGTATGGACATAACAGAAGACATTGCCGTAATACATGCAACAGTAGTAACATATTCTGATATTACCACATTAGTAACCATACTTACCATCAGTTTCCAGATCCCTCTCCTGTGTAAGACTCGACGCGTGTGTGACTGGTGAGCATTGACTCGGTGTAGTACATTGAAAATTGACAATGTGAACTGGTTATTATTGTCAGCTAGTGACTCGAGGTTCCTGCAGGTAAACGGTATGTACATACTACAATCACAGCACAGGAACGACGGTGGACGAACAGACAGTGGGTACACATCTCACCAACAAGTTACACATTAAATTACAGGCCAAGTCATCTGAATTTTTGCATTTGGCAATCGTACCTGGACGATGGTGTTTGCCGGTGAGATTTCTTGGGATCTCTGATTCCCCTTTCCCTTTTACAATTCCATTTCATGTAATCTTTAAAGTGAACCTCAAGACCAGTTTCAAGAGACGTCTCAAAGTGTTCACTTATACTTGCCTATAATAACAGGGTAGTGCGAAGACTGAAATCATACAATACGTTAAGGATTAAAGGCCGTGTAAGCCACCACATCACACAACACAAGTGGAGGATCTTAGCGTGTGTGACCGTAATACTGTACAAATGTTCTGTCACTTACGTAACCGAACGTATTGGTGTTCATCGGAGTGTTAACAGAGGCTCTTGCAGTACTGCGGAATGTAACATTTTTATCATTTTTACTTTGCATAGGATGGCTGACATTCATCTAGTGTAATGGGCAAGAGCTGAGCTGCAGATGCGTGTGCAGAAAAAGGTATTCAAAGAGTAGAGTACCAAAACAATGAAAGTTTACAGCCTCTTATAGAAGGCTTCGTGAATACGGAACATTTACGGATAGTAAAAGGGTCACGCAGTGTGCTTACGTTATATCACATCGATTATTGTGCACTGTAACACTGACCATACATGTTTCAATACTGTCATGTTACAGGCTTACAGACATATCACAGCCCGTGAATGTGCAATATTTAAAGGTTAAAGGCTACCCACATCGTTTCCAGTTGGTGCAGTGGTGTTTACAACGACGTGTAGTACAGCCGTGTTTCTGAGGTGTCGTGTTGTTTACCGACGAAGCGTGATTCTCAAGAAAGTGTGCGTTGACTTCTCGTAACAGTCACGTTTGGGCGGAGAAGAGCACACACGAGCTACAATTACCAGGAGCAATTTGGTGTCAATTTATGTTGTGGTATTTAGGTGATAATTTAATTGATCGATACATGCTACTGGCTCGCTTAAGTCCATCCTCGGTAGTTTTACAGTGATTTAGAAATTTTTTTAAGCGTACGTTGTTTTGTCACAAATATATCATAATTTGAACCAAACTTTTGATACCAGTAAACGTTATCATAGTTTTACAGATTTTTGCACCCAAAGTATCTCCAATTTTGTTACGAAAAAACGCATATATCAAGCAAAACATTAATTTTTTTTACAAACGACCGGTGTATTTTTTTGCAAAATGCCTACCTAAAATTGTGCATCATATGACTACTCGTAGTCTTAAGTTTTTCAAAGCATTCTGCTTGGAAAGTTTTGAGTTTTTAGCACAAAGATGAAAAGGAGCTACCTTCCATAGCCTTAACAGTTGGTCGCACCTCGTATTTTGATACGCGTATTGTCCGAGTTGCTGGAAGGTGTTTCACAATAGATTTGACACGACATGTTAATGCATCACCGCACTTTGGTGCAAGTGTTCGAGAGTACCTTGACCCCATATTTACAGGTATATGAATAGCCGTGGTGTCCAAGATTGTAACTAGATCTTACACTACTACACTGTGGGGTCTATGACGAGCTTGGTGTACGAGTTTCCAATAACATCTGTGTAGGGCAGCGGTGGCGGCTCGAGGGATGTTGGCAGGGAGGGTACAATTTGCCGAGAACTGTACACTCCTGTGCACGCGCCGCCGTACAACAATGACCATGAAATATCTACTGGCTACTTCCTGTGTTGTGACCAGTCAGTAATAAGCGGCACCTACATACCAGCGTGTCGGTGACTATACCGTCAGCTAGAGATTCGCCTCGGCGTATAGATTAACTTGGCCAGTTAGCCGAAGTTGACCCGACTGTTCCCGAGCGGTTCCGAATGAATTTTTTTACGAGGTTTCTTATTGGCTCTTGAATGACGGGCTGAGGAAATTGAGTTGCTGTGTCTTGGAGTGTCCGCTCACTTGCGTCTGTCGTATTTTAATTCCTCCTGCGTTGGCAGGTGTAAGTGCACAGCAGTTTGATGCAGAAGTTTGATGATCATATTTAATTTTCTCCATGTTCCTATACTAGAAGCTGCAAGAAAAATGTTCACGTGCCCAAGAGCAAGATGAAAGTAGAGCTTAATTGAAACTTGGTTGAGATAACGGAAGATCTCCCGGTGAAAAATCTCATGCGCGCCAATTAGTTCCGCGTCGTCGAATACGATGTGCATGCTGTACCTCCAAGTAAGTATTACGGCTAGTTTCACGAACACAACTTAACATTTAAGATTTGCTTAAATATGGATTAGGGCTTGCCTAGCTTACTATACCGTTTTACCAACTTTTATGTACAGCTTTTTTATGTCTTAAGCGTCGCCTAAGTCAGGTACTCGATATCTGCTGCCTTTTAGTCTCTTCAACCCAGAAATACACCATCTACATGGAAGAAGTACTCAGGCTACCGAGAAATTTAAAAATATTGTACCTGTGAGTTGTTTTTAAATAAACGTTGTAAATTATTGTTAGTATTGACTATCATTATTATTTATTGACTCTTCTCTGTAAAAAAGAACTAACAAAGTTAGAAATATGTATTTATAATTAAATGTTTACACAATGTAATCGAAGTCGTATGTATATTATATTAATTATTATGGTTTATAAATTTACGAGTATATGTATTCACATGAAATCTTTAGTTGGTTTTTAACTAATCGATATAACTTCCCGAAGTTTGTATATACATATACACACACAACGTGTATCTGAAACATACCGTTAAACTTTAACAGGTGTTTGCGGAGGTGAAAATAGAATGCTTGATGTAGGGAACCCACGGTCCATCTCACATGGGAAGCGCTGCAGACGCTTCCTAAGTTTGAGAAAATATGAACAATTTTTGTAATATTTAGGAAACTACTTTCTTGATAGAAACTAATTTCTGGTTACGAAATAATTTTACCGTAAGCAATAATAACGTGAAGGATTCGTACATTCAACACGCCTCAATTACGTTGAAATGTATGTAGCACTAAAAAGTTACTATTTTTAATCAAATATAATTAAATGGCGGAAAATTTAGAAACATAAATGTCTCTTGCAAATACTGTCTGACGCTCGAACTTTTATGGCAATCATTAAATATTTTAGTGGCGTGAAGCATGTGTTGTGAAACAGTTTTATTTATATCAAATAGTGAGACCAAATCCGTCTCGCTAATTACCTTACGGTGATTTAACTACTGTAACGAAATATTTTTTTATTTATAATTCATGTTGTGATGTGCTGTTTACCGACTAATTCATTAAATTACCCGGTAGAGCTCTTTAAACTACATGTAGAGCGGATGAGGTACTCTTCAAAGTTTCCTTTATTACGGGTTATTCACAAAAAAAAAGTTAAAACTCAGGTCATAGCAAATTAAAGGGAAGAGTTGATCAAAGTTGTTATCAGTTACTGAATCACAACCATTTATTTATATTATTAAGTATTTATCTCTCAGCGGTAAGAAAAAAACCTTTACCAAATATTTATCCTGCTCCAATGCGAGTTTACACATTTTCTAAAAACCAAATCCCAATATTCAGAAGTATTTTTAAGGTTTTTACTGCTCCTAAGCATATTCCAAACTTACCTTCCTCAAGTAATAAATTCTCTTTACTCAAATATAATTATTTACATATAAGCGATGAAAAAATAATAAATTACGAGTCTTTTTCAACAAACTTACAAATGATATCTCAATTAAAAATTATAATGTTCAAAATTACAGAAAATATATAACTACACAAAATATTGAATTTCCAGACGAGACAAATGAGAGTTGCCTATTCGCTCTACCTCACACAGGTCAAGGCCAAGCCCGTAGGTTCTTGAATCAATTGTGTGAGTTGTTGGTGTGATCAGCGAGGTTTGATTTCCTCTGGTGTTTGCCGGGCTGTATTCCACAGGCGTGCCGTCACGTCCCCTGTGGCGCCTCGCTCTTCTTCTCCTCATTCCTAGGGAAATCCAATTTCAGTTGCCGTAGATAGGCAAGGAAAAAAAGGGTCGAAGGTAAATAAGAAATAGAAGGAGAGAAGACGCGATAGAGAAGGAAGGGTTCTGTCTCTCTTTGCTGTGCTGACTGAAGATTAAGGTCGAGCCAATTTCCGAGCTGGGAAGAGCCTGTCGCTATCAAGCGCTTTACTGTAATTTTATGTGCAGGTATCTGACAAAATAACAACGAAAATAATAATTCGAAGTTAATTATTCCAAGTAAGTTGTTATCTGCTGTGTTTAGTTATTTATTTACTTGGCCCCGTGATAAAAAAATTTAACATTTCACGATTGTAGTTTCTTATAAGGTACTCCTACAATTTAGTGCCATTTCTAAATCTTTATGGCATACACAGGATGGACCAGAAAAACGAGAATATTTGAAGTGCATTGTGGCAGACATGCACAGTTTGCAGCACTGCAAGACTGTGCGACTGAGGCAGAGAATATGTTGCTATTTAGTGATAATGCAACAGTGTAGCAATTCACAGCGTTCATTATCCTTGAAACGTTTTATGAAATGAGGACCAGTTTGACTGCTGCGCACAGAAAATTAGGCAACATTTCAAGTTAGAACATCAGAGTCATGTTACATCGTGCCACGCTATCAAAACACGGGTTACTGGTTTCTAGGAGACGTGCAGTTTATAAGGATTCTGAGATGCCCAGTACCGGCGATTTTGTTTGTTGAAGCTATTGACATGGAAATGAGCTTCGTCGGACATACTCACTATTTCAAGAAAACAGGAATTGTCATTTATCTGTATTATTATTATTATTATTTCACACAACTGCTTCCGCGCCCCACAGTCCCCTCGTTTCAACTCCTGCACAAGCTGGATTTTGTATGGATGCCGATTTTGAATCCTGGTGGAGTATATGATGTATAGTTGATCGACTGAGTGGCAATGTTGATGTGTGTTTCCCAACTGATCGCCGGGGATTTCGTGTAAACTAAGTCCGAACAGATTTTATACTATCTGGTGTTCGTTGTTTGCGTGGAGCCCCTGAGATTTTCTTCGTGAGTACTGAACCCGTCTTTTAGAAACTGGTAACCCATATTTTGATAGCGTGGCACGATGTAACATGACTCTGATGTTCTAAATTGAAATGTTGCTTAATTTCCTGTGCGCAGGAGTCAAACTGGTCCCCATTTCGTAAAACGTTTCACGGAAAATACACGCTGTGAGTCTCTAATGGTAATATGTTATCTGCGCCAGTTGCACAGTCTTGCGGAGCTGCCAACTGTACGTGCTTGCCACAATGCATTTCAAATTTCCCCGTTTTCTGACCCATCCTGTGTAGTATTGAAAGTGGTTATTTATTTCCGTATAATTTAACGTACATGTTACAATAATTATTACTATTATTATAAATCAGCAGAACATGACTGTTACCAGCTTTAAATTTTTATATCAACCATTAATGTTATATTGATTTAGCTCGGTTGGATTCATAAAACTGCGTACAATTGTTTTAATCTGATGAGTTGATGATACGATCGACATAGATTGTTACCTACTAAACAGTCTAGAAATTAGTTCAAGGTTTTAAAAATATTCATTCAAATGGGGCGACAGGAGGAAAAAATTCGGTAATACAAAAAAAAATGAAGAAAGAAATACACTCATAACTTGCAGTTAAAGTATTAAAATTCCGACATAAATGTAAAGGCCGATAAAAGTAAAATATATTTGAATTTACCTCACACAAATTCTCAGTGGGAACATTTTTAATTTCGTAAGTTCAAAATCTCGATTTCATGGTGGGCAATTCCACCAGATACACTTATTTGGGAAACTTTCCCCAATATTTTTACGACTTAATCACAATATTTTGAACCCACACTAAAGTCAAAACATTACACACTCTCCTATATACTAATTTATAAAATGAAAATCCGAGGCGGAATGTTCCGAACTATACATTAGCTGCACGCGCTCACGATTGCTGGACGTGTAATGAATAATGTGGCAATGACTTGTGATGTCTGCAATAGCAATTATAATTTGTAAATGGTTCCACAACAAATGTAGCGATAGTTTTATGACGCAAGAGCAGATAGCTAATTAATTAAATAACAAGCGAAGGAAGGTAACCAAACAAAGTATGACCAGCAAATGAAATAGCAAACATTACCAGCGCATTATCACGTTTGACATGATGTGAAAGCACAAACCACTTGTATCTTAAAACTTAAGTGTTTGTTAACCATACTTTCGTTACAGTGTCCAGGAGTTTCTGCATTATACATTTATTATCATTTGAAGTGGTCAGCATTCAATAAATTAGTATAGAATTATTTGAAATGGTTTAATAAACTTCATGAGAATTTAGTATTTAAAAGAATGTTTTTTTCAATAAACCCAATATACACACTTCAATATTCCACAGCACACTTACACATCGAAATAAGGTTATAGGCACTTATTTGAATCTATTTACCACATACATTCCCTTCAGAATGACACACACGTATAGGTGCGGCATTCAATCCCACTGACTGGGGGTGGAAAAGTGAGAATGGACTTTTATATCCTGTTCCCTCACAATAAAAACAACCCTAAATTAACTTTTGAAGTTGGTATTATGTAACTGCAAATTAGGTTGTGAATACAACTGCCATTGTCGTAGACTTAGAATCAAATGTGCCAGCTTCTGCGATTCATGCGTAAGTCAAGGCTGCACTAACAGAGAACTGCAGCTAGATGACGCGTTTCTGATGCAGCAAGATGAAAACGAAGAAGTGTTCGATTCAACAAAAAGCAACTATAGACAATTATAGTGAACTTAAGACTTTTAAGATAGTTTTTACATTACAATATTGTTATATACATGTAGTTTTCTTCTGATAATATGTTCAACATATTTTTAAATACTGAGCTATATTTTCACTAAGACCAATACATACTAATTACGAATTTTCACAAAAAATATAAATATTTGAGAACCCAACATACGACAGCTTATTTACCTTAAACTGTATTTGTTTGGTTTTCATTAAATTTACAGCATGCAGAACTATACAAAAATTAACTTTCTGCCCTTATAAAAAGGCACGCACACTTACAGATAACGTATAAAAACGCATGGTTATTTATGTTAAAAGGAGTGCTGAGTAATTGCGGCTATACATTATCCCGTTAACATGTCTGTAACATTTCTCAAAAATAGTGAAATATATCTTGTATGGTGAATATGTTTTACAAAATTGATTGTTTTAGTAAGTGGAAAACTACAGGACATTAATTACATGTTTCTTATGAGATGTTTCCTGCTCTATAAATTTTGTTCCAGGACTATTTAAATTTAATTCATGGTTTTAACACATATTTAAAAAAAATTTGTTGAATAGAGTAGTGATTTTCTTAAAATGTCAGGTTATCGGCCATTTTAAAAATTATGGGTGTCACCTCAGATAAAGTGACACTACCAACATATCGGTTACACAAAAATGAACAAAAATTATTACAAAATTGTACTCTTTGTCTCTCCGTTACTTCGTTAGAAATTTTTTTGTAAACATGGCATGACATATAATACGGCGGGCATTTCCTGCAATGTAGATATGTTTGCAAGGAGAGTTATTTGGGAAATGTAGTATGTTATTAAGTGGCATCAGTTGAACATACCCAGGAAATTTTGATTTGTTATTCCAAATTTAGGGGTAATTGCTAATTGCACTGGACTATTATTATCCTTGTTCGGGTCACGACACTATTACATGAACATGAAGACTGTAGCAATCGCTTTAACAGTCATCATTCGTCACGAAGATGTTTCGTATTATGTGATTTGAAATGGTGCCGTGATAGTCGTTCATATGACCCGTGACTTTTAATACAAGGTGGTTCTTAATTAAACCAATACCTTTCGGAAGGTGATTCCTGGAGACGTAATATGTTGAAAACATAATATGACTTATAGCCTAAAGTTATTATTAAGGGCAGTACGCACCTTTAATTAAGAGGTTTTGTAATTATTTTGTGAATGTAAATATGAAACCATGTGATATCAAAGACCACTTTTCGTATAAAGTTTTCGTGAACAAAGCTGTTAAAAGGCTTGGTTTGCATTTTCTAAAATCGTCCCTGTAACATTAGTAACATTCGTGTGTCATAGTAATTGTGCGAAAAGTGGTAACCGTGCATTTTAGTCAATATTTTTTGATAAATTAAGAAAAAAAATATATTGTAACAAAAATTTTTGCATTTGTCTGACACTCTTAAGGCATTGGTTCTCGTTGAAAATCATTTTTAGGCATTTCACAAGTTGATTAATAACGCCTGCCGCTATACAACCTGTGTAACGTACGCAATGCGGGTTGTCTACCACGTGGGTGCAGTACTTTACACCTATGTTTTGTGGGTATTTAGGCCCTATTGGCAATGAAATGTTAATAATAAAAATACTAACAGAATCGCATAGATAACAGATGTTTAATGTTTAAAACCGCCGTTCGTGCTGTATTAATTTTCACAGAATGTGATGCATAGTTGTTTAAACATGCGAACTGGGATGTCTGAGCACAACTGGCTATGCCCTAGAAAGTATTGTTAGATTCTACCCATCGTGCTTGGTGTGTTTCGAATGAGAATTAATTATTTACTTAATCTGATATGTTTCATAAAGAAAGTTATGCTCATAAAGGCGTCAAATAATGGCCCTTACAGACCTAAATGTATTTTCTGAACTTCTCGTTTACTCAAATCGTTGCGATTTAATGTCGTTAACGAGACACTTTCTATCGCCTAACTAATAAAATTAAGGTCGGTGCCCAGATTTCGCACGTGGGAATCATGCCGGACGATGCCGTTGATCGGCGGGGTTTCTCGGGGATCTCCAGTTTTTCCCGCCCCTTCATTCCGTTACTGCTGCATACTTACCTCATATCAACCCTCACCAGCGCTAAAGACCTCGATGTTAAACGCTAATCAAAATCTTTTACCTCAGATGATAAAATTAAATATTTGACAATAAAGCAAACCAATGTTAACAGAAATATTCAATGCCACGTTCGCCAGATCTGTCAGTGCTCGACTTCGTCTAGTGGGGCTACGTGCGTTCTCTTGTTTATGAGACTCCAGTGAGGAGCGGAGAAGAACTCGTTGGCTGGATTTACGTCGCCGCAGTCTACATCACAGGTAGACGTAGGATATTTTCCCGCGTGCGGCAACCAATGACCGGTAGCAGTCAATGGTGGACATATTGAGCATTTACTACAAGGATATTACAAGGGCAAGGTATGACAAGGCTTTATTTGTAGTCCTGCCAATACGTATTATGTTTATCTTATCGTTAGTTTATGTAGTTATACAGTGGTGGCAAATAAATATTTAGAATATAGTTTTGAGAGAACAAGTAATTTGGCATGGGGCTCTTGCTACCGTCGTAATAACTAGCACTCGCGCATGATGTGGCGTACCGTGTTTGAATATCGCAATACCTACAAGACCAAAAATGTTAACGCACTGAATATTTCTTTGAACATTGCTTTTCTGGTTTGCTGCACTGTTAAATTTTTAATTTTATAAAGTTGGTGATGGAAAGTGTCTCGTGAACGACATTAAAGCGCACAGAGTTGAGTAAACGACTAGTTAGGAACATACATTTAGATAAGTAGGGGCAATTATTTGACGACTTTATGTGCATAACTTTCTTCATAAAACATATCTGATTAATTAAATAAAATAATGTCATTCGAAACATACCAAGCATAATGGGTAAAATTTGGCAATCCTTTATAGGGCATAGTGTGTTTAAACAAATATGTATCACATTATGTGAACATTAATACCGCACCGAAGGATGTTTTAATACCAGTACTTCCATTAAACGGTGCATTTATTATTAATGTATCATTGCCAATATTTTTATTATTTTTCAGGTTTTACTAGGCGAACCTGTGAAATTTGACACCACATACAGGGCCTAAATACCCACAAAATATAAGTGTAAAGGTGTAAGGCACTGCGGCCGTCGCATTACGTACGTTACGCAGGTTGCATAGCGGCTGGCGTTATTAACAACGAAAAATGCGACCAATTCCCGAAACTTCGCATTTTTTGTTGTTTTTCAACTTTTGTTGTGTTATCTCTTGTCTTTGTTTTCTGTCCACTGTTCACTTTTGTTTGTATATTTCCATATTTTTTCTTTTTGGAAATCTGGTTCTATTGTGTCTGTCTTTTGTGTCAGGGTGTTGTGTCCACATTAGACCGCATTATACTTTTAGAATGCTTTGTTGTCAAATTAAAAAAAGTAGTAAAAAAAGCTAACATAATTCCTCTAGAATTGCTATTTTCTTAGTTTTTTATGTGCGTTTTATGTGTTTTTATTGTACTTTGTCATTCAACACTTGTTAAATCAACAAAACATGAGCAATGGCATATGTCCACAAACCAATAAATTATAACCAATTATAGTTCTGCCAAGCCTACTGAGACTCTACTACAGAGACATTCTAGAGAATACGACATAGATACATTCACCAGTAACTGTCCGAACCTCGCAGGTGGCCATTGTTGCCAGGAATAAAGTTACAGAATAGACCTCTTGATATTGGAATCAATACCTATGCGAGCGTGTACCAGCACACATCTATAAGCTACCGGTCTACTAAGACTGACCAGACATAGGAATGATCGACGTTCCGTGTTTCGAAATTTACGCCATGAAATCAGTTTTAGTACATATTCTTCAGATCCACTAATTGGACAGAGTACAAAGTGATCCTTAACTATCACTAGCTATGTTTAAGCCTGAGCATGCATTCGCTGTGCATTTCTAATATTCCGCAATTAACAGACCATATAGTGCTGCGTTTATAAATGTGCCGTTACTGGGAAATATAGAATGATGAATGACTGGTATCAAATTCAGCTATGATTCTTGCTTCTCAATGCCGTGCTTGAGCTTAACAGTGCCCAGTGTTTGTTGACTGCAACAGCTAAGGGGTTCAAGTGGCAAATACTTATAATTGTATGTATGTACGACGTAGTTTTAGTTTTATAGATGTTACTTGTGACTTCATCTTCCAACTGTGAACATATTTTAGCTGTTAAATTCTTACCATTGTGGCATGAATGTAAAATAAAAATTTCCTAGTTATTGTAACATACAACCAACTATAATCAACTGACTTATTTGAATTTAATTATTAATACAGGAATTATATATTATGGGTCATACGCAAAAAAATTTAAAACACCCAACGCTACTTTGATTTTTTAAAAAAATTCTGACTACGATATTATCTTGCCGCAATTTTTAAAAAATACAAAGGGATTATGTTTTTTTTTAAATTATTTTAACACATTCCCCTTGTAATTTCAGTATGATTTCTATCATTTGAATAAGTCTGTTTGTTTTTGTTGTTTCTATGTTTTGTATCATGCAAATTTTGACATTGGTATTCTGCTATGGGAAGACTATGAGAGCTAAAAAGTGGAAAATATAGTCACAAATAACGTTTACAAAACTGACAGTACGTCGTACAAATATAAAATTATGCATTTTTACCCCATGAATGTAATTAATCTTGGGAGGATGGAACAAAAATGGAGGGGTGGGGGGAGGGGCAAATATTCCCAGTGACCTATAGGGTAAACCGATCAACGTTTTCAAATCGGGGAGTCCAGTGGTCTTCTCACAGGAAAATTTCGATTTCTAGATGCAAATTGGGTTATTTAAGCAGTTTTCGCATATAAACTTTGAATATACTGCTGGTAGGAATATTAATATTATTATTAGATAAGATTTTTTTTTTTTTTAATTTTGGCACCCTTTTTATATGTATTAAGCAGTAAATGTTGGAGACCAGTTTGGAACCCGCTATATTTACAGTAAACATAGATAGTAATAATTTACAAGTTTCCTACTAACGTTTCTTGGGGGAAGAGAACACGTTCCCTCGTCCACTCCACGGCAAGCACGCCTATGGCTATGAACTAACACTAACTGTTGGTCTGCGCATAGTTTGAACAACCCGCTCGTCAGTGTGTTCTCACGTCACGTGCCTGGCTTGTCTCTCTTGCTCTCTTCTATACCTTTCTTCATATTTCGCCTCCTTTCCTTCCACGCATGAGAATCTACTTGGTTTGGTTACAGCTGACTGAGCCCAGGGTTGTCTGCCGAGAAGATACCTGCTTTCATTCCGTCTGATTGTACACTACTTCTCTGGTTTATCCTTGTTATAGGAGTTCAAAAGGTCTTAAACTATTTTCTACGTAGAACATTTTATATTTTTAGCCTACATTGCAAAGTAAACACCTTGATACATGTCACATTACCGAAATGGTTGAAATTGAAACATTTTATAGATCACACGAGATGTCTGAATAACCATTTTTTTTCAGCGTTTCAACAAACCCTACACGTTTATGTATTTCTAAGTAAAGTGACACGACATATACGCATTTTGTTCACGCTGTGTTAACAGTTACACATTGTTGACATTTGAAACAATTTATCTCATTATATATCTTAAAGGACCACTTAACAGAATTTAATCTAACTCCATTGTACTAAATACAGTGACTTATGTTTAATGTATTTTAATTTTCAAAACTTTGGCCCTTGGAATTTTTTTCGATGACATGATGTACCTGAGGACTATTCTTCAAAGTATTTTCAGACTTTGTACACATTTAGTACTAATTAAGGTAGCATGATTTTAAAGTTGTTGGGTCACATTATGTTTCGTAGTTTATACAACCCGATTTCGAAGATTTCACGACACGAATTGTATAATTTCTAATACATACAGGATGTAAATGAAAGTATGTTACACTTCGTGTGGTGATTCCTTGTCGAAAATGAAGTACAGTTACGTAAGACGACTTTTCGCTTAGCACACTTCGTAAGGGAGCAATACGCCCTCGAAAAACGAATTTCAAACCAGTTTATTGATACAAAATCGTAAACAACATAACATTATATCATAATTCGCCGGATACTGTATTCTGCTAACACTTATCGACAGTCCGTGAAAAATGTGTTTAGAATAACTTACACCGTCAACAAAATAATGGGGGTGGTCACCCCCTTTTCGGCTTAGACGTTGGTGCCATCAGATGTTATGGACATGTAATGCTATAATTTGTATCAAGAGACCCCGATGAACAAAAAAGGTCGTCGTCTTGTTGTTACACTGTAAAGTGAAGCATGTCCGAGAAAATGGACAAAATACAGTACGTAGATTTAGTGGGCTGACACTAAGGCAACACACAATACACCGAATGATACGGTACTGAAAACAAGTGTAGCAAATACTTTACCATAGTTAAAACGTTCACAGCCGCATAAGTGATACATGTTTACACGAATATCACAACAAGCGCTCGAATGTTCGGCCACCTTCAGTAATACATGCACTGTGACGATGCAACAAGGACAGTCGCACATGCTGGAACAGGTTGGCATTCGTCCGTATCACTTCGCCTGCTGCAACGATGCGTGCGACGAGCTCCTCGGCCGTGTCCACTGGCGTCTCGTAGACAAGGCTCTTCATGTGTCCCCACAGGTAGAAATTCAGGGTTGATAGATCAGGGGAGCGAGGAGGCCACGTGACAGGTCCTCCCCTCCCTATCCACCGTCCTAGAAATACTTGGTTGAGGTACTCACGAACAGCACGAGCATTGTGAGGTGGTGCCCCATCGTGTTGTGGCCACATGCGGTCACGTATCAGCAGCGGTACGTCCTCAAGCAACTCGGGCAGAGTGTATTGCAAGAACCGTAGGTACACGTAGCCATCAAGACGTGCTGTAAACATTTATGGTCCTACTAAGGTATCATTGACTATGCCCGCCCACATGTTGACCGAAAACCTCTCTTGGTGGAATCGCACAACCCTGGAATGTGGGTTTTCTTCAGCCTACACATGGCTGTTGTGAGCATTGTACACACCATGACGTGTGAAAGACGCTTCGTCTGTAAAGAGAACATGCCTGGGAAACTCTAGGTCACGAGCTGTCTGCTGCAAAAACCATGCACACAAATCATGTCTGGGTTGATAGTCACGTGGCAGTAATGCTTGCTCCCTACATGCACGATAGGGGCGTAGCTGCTGCTCATGCAAGACATTCCACACTGTCATGTGTGATGCACCCACCGCATTTGCAATAACACGGGTACTTGTTGACGGTTGATCCTCGACTCGGGCGAGAACTTCCGCTTCAAATCGTGGTGTCCGCATTGTTGCATGAACACCACAGTTCCGGAAATGTGGCAGGAGAGTACCTGCATCTCGAAGACGCTGGACGATTCGTGCAAAAATAGTACGTGCTGGGTGCCGTCTTTGTGGAAATCTTTCACGATACATTCGTGCAGCTAACCTGCCACTGCACTTAGCTTCACCATAAATTAATACCATATCGGTAAGCTCAGCATGCCCGAATCTTTCCATGTTCACTGTCTCACTGACGTTTGGTTTTGATTGCAACCCAGTTATCGTGAACAGTATGACGAGCCCACATATCCCGTCACGTCAGAGTGTACCTCGTCGCAGTCTAATAGGTACTCCGGCATGAATTACACGCTAAACGGAGGAGGACGTGGGGAGTGTGCAGGTGTCAGGGCCAAACCTCAGACAACTTACTCTTTACAGAGTACAGAATACAAAACCGTCTGTTCATCACGGAGGGAACGATATTGAAAAACCTCAATGGTAACTGGCATACGTAGAATTGTGTGCTCCAATGTTTACCCTTCTTACATTACACGCATGCTAATTTGTGTACATTACATTGTTGCCTTCATTTGGTTTCGTACTATTACTGTGCAGAATAATTACACGTGTGCAGTACATTTCAATATCCCCGCAACATTTACTAACAAATTCGTTCTGCTACACCAGCCATCTATCAGTAACTGTTCGTAGCTCACACAACGTCGCCCATGACGCGTTGTAGGTTTACAAACTAGCGTGGGGTACGCGTTTGTTACTAACTGCCGCGTCGTTCAGCCACACCACCTGTGTAGTACGCGTTTCCTACGTGGCAGTCCCCTAACACTGTCTTGCCCATTTTCTTGTAAATTCTTCATTTTACAGTGTAACAAGACGACCTTTTTTGTTTATCGGGGTCTCTTGATACAAGTTATAGCATTGCATGTCCATAACATCTGATGGCACCAACGTCTAAGCCGAAAAGGGGGTGACCACCCCCATTATTTTGATGAAGGTATAAGTTATTCGAAACACGTTTTTCACGGACTGTCGATAAGTGTTAGCAGAACACAGTATCCGGCGAATTATGATTTAATGTTATGTTGTTTACGATTTTGTACCAATAAACTAGTTTGAAATTCGTTTTTCGAGGGCGTATTGCTCCCTTACGAAGATTGCTAAGCGAAAAGTCGTCTTACGTAACTGTACTTCATTTTCGACAAGGAATCACCACACGAAGTTTGTAACATACTTTCATTTACACCCTGTATATTTCAATAACTGCAGGACGGACAGAATGCCAATTTTATATTTATAAATTATATTAACAAAAGTTTTCAATAATATACGCCCTCTATGTTAGAAGGTAGCAAAATAATGATCTAAATTAACATTATTTGATATTCCTAGATGTACGTAAAATATTTTAACTTTCATGATTAATTTGCAACCACTTTGAGAAAAGTAGGCTTATTTATTATGCTGGTAATTTCTTGTTCTGATATTTTACCAATAACTAGTGAGATCATAAAATGTTTCTATATTTTCTAATACAAATTACAAAATAGCGTTAAATTGCCTCGTTGAAGTGCACATTACAATGAGTGTGAAAGCCACAAGCGCCCGAAAAAGAATTAACTGAAATTAATTAAGATGTCTGTATGAAGTTTTATTTTAAATTGAATGTTAAAATTCAAACTAGTTGTTGCTAAACACAAAACACTGGTTGCTGGCAAACAAATTGTCTTGTTTCAGAGAAATATGTTCATGGATATTCTTTGACTACAAGAAACACTTGTAATTACTTTTTTTTTTTTTTTTTAATATTGAGTGATTGTAACCGTGTAAAAATATACCAAAAATATATTTAAGTTTGTTTCATAATTTTTTTCGCATTTCCTTCGCTTTGCTGTCAGAAAAATACGAAATTTTTTTTAAAACTCTTGAAACAGTTTTTTGGCAGTTGAACTGCTCAACTGGTCAAAATGTCAAACTGTGTTTTATACATGTTCAGTATATTGTATGTTTTTATGGTATTTAATTAATAATTTTTGCGTGAAAAATGTAAAATATAAGCAAAATTATTTTTAATATATAAATTAAATTCATTATGGTAGCTATTTTTTATAATTGTCTATGTGTAGTCTATCTCAAAATATCTTAATTACCATTTTGATTTACACCCGTACAACCTAATCAGGCTTGAAGAAAATGTATTAAGGTGTTTGCCAGTAATTATATTTAATCTTATGGTAAAATTCAAAACAAAATTAGCTAAATAACCGTGATTAAAGACAAACGAATTGAGGAGCAAACATTCAAAACCAGACATGTCCCAAATCCCGAAAATGAGTAAAATACCCTTTCTAAATAAATAAGATGTGTTACTACGAGTATGAACTCAGACTCCATAAAATATAACATGCCGTATTGAAATGGGTATGTTTATTATCAGTTAGTGCTATAAAATATAATGTTTATTCATTTTTTTCTGCAGCTAGATAAAGTGGTTATGTCTGGTTTTGAAAGTTTGCTCCTCAATTGTCTTAATGGTGCCGCCTACCTGCGCGTCAGTGGCTAAAAAATGACGGAGACATAAGGGTGACCTTGAAACGCACATCAAAAGCCACATCGTTTCAACGTGTGAAGCTATTAAATACCGTGCAAAGTTCTCACCGAATGGTTTTTACTATGGGGCAGTAAGCGGTAACCATATAATTTTATTGGTGAAACGTCTGAAGCAAAGTTCAGTGCACATCGCAACTTGAGTTTCTAATACATCCTGTTAGTACATTTTGAAGCACGGTAGTCTGAAAAGGCCATTTTGAGCCGTATTGGAGGACACAGAAACAGTGTTTTTAATCAGCATAGTGTCTTAATAATAAGGTTCTGACCTTGTCTGAAGTGTGTTTTACTTTCGTGTGTTGGCACAATGGGCACACGTGGAATTGTTTCGTAGGAAAAACCTTTTTACGAACACAATGAAACGCGTTTGAAGCGTGGGGTAGGCGGCCGCCTTAATGCAGACAAATTTCTTCATGGAGTTACTATGCGTTCAAGAAATACGAGCCAGTGAAGGACCATTGTGATTAATTATTTTATTGAATTTTGCATGCAGAATATATTGTGTTAAATTGTTCACTATTGTAACTAAAATAACACGAAACCCCTCAAAATCAGAAAAAATTGCCACTTGATTAACTTAAAGTTATGTTCATTTTCTTGTCTTGTGGGTGTGAGCCGCGTCTGGAGATTGTCTTGCGACGTTTCGGCAGTCGTTGCAGCTGCCATCATCAGGTAGTCGGAGTCGGAGACCAACTGGCAGATGTTTTTTTTTTTTTTTTGTACTGCCCCTCCTCGCAGCACAAGGTGATCCCCGACCTGCCAGCTGGCTTGGCGGGACCTCCCGATAATGGGGGGTGTTCTAGGGGGAGGAAATAGTGCGTTCCAGCCGCGAGGCTATACGCTAGTTGTCGTAAAGTGTAAATAGTGACCTTGCATTCTCCGTCTCGCTCAGTTAAGAGTAGGAG
>PNEQ01009781.1:0-35290 GCA_003012365.1 Medauroidea extradentata
CGCCATTTGGTAGTAAGTGCCCAGGTTATTGTTGTGCACTTTGAAACTAATATTCTCTGCTGTGAGGGCCTGGTACAGCTCGTGGTAGGGGTGTTTATCATCGTGAAACACGATGAGAGGCTTTGGTTTCGGTCCAGTCGTATTGGCCCTGGCCGATTCACTGTTAGATGCAGTGCTTGTGCCTGCCTGCTGCCTATCATGCAGGTTACTACCGTTTTCACAAAGTTGATCCATTACCCAACCTCTAACCTAACAGCACTTTCACGACCGTGAGCAAGATGTAAATAGTGTGGCCATGTGTTGCTGCTAATGGCCAGAAATATAACACTAACGGTGCGATTTTAATGGTTTCGGAATGGTACTTACAATGTTGCCAAACCTATATCAAATCTGTTAAAGAACGATACAAAAATGGTTTACAGAATACCATTGAAAGCCAGTCACTCGTGACTATCTGTATCGCTGACGCTATCAAAAGTCAGTAACGGATGACTGACGTTACCGAGGAGAAGTTACAGAATAAGGCCCCTGTTCTTCTACGACCGTGGTTAAAAGATATATAACTTTGAATAAGTCTAAGATGGCTGCAATGTATTACTCTTTTGTGGATTATCTCGACTGAGTCTAAGACCATGATTCTGACTCTCGTAAGCGATTTGTAAGAGAGTTTTGGAACACATCCATCAAGTTCGGTGCTTTACATGCTGTTACTTGTCACTTCTTGTTCTTCCCTGTTCTATGCTCTCTGTGAACGTGATTCTGTGCTGACGAGATACGAACACAGGAATATCGTTGAATTTATCAAGTTGTTTTAAAGTATGTGTTGATATTATGGTAAGTTTTCATTGTATTTCAATTAATTTTCCATTTAATTGTTGTTTGACATACATTTGTTATCGTGGTAAGTTTCCTTTCATGTTTTAAACCTAATTACAATTCGCTGTACCAGTTCCTACATAGGCAATATTATGATTTTGTGCGGTAGAGTTTGGCCCGTGTATTATGTGTATTGCGCGTAGGCTCAATGAATGATTTTAGTTATGTGGGAATAATACAGACGAAATGTATCTCCCTGAAAATGTCGATACCCGGGAATGATAATTAGAGAAGCAAGACTCTAGGCCAAGGAGTATGTAAAGGTTTATAGATTACACTTCCAGGTTAAGCAACTATCCGTATTTACGGCCCGATCTCGTGGTCGTAAACTATTGTGGGTTACCATACTTACCAACCACGCTTGTAGAGATGACAGAATTGGGGCGGCAGAGGAGGCAAATGCATTGGAGGCCTAGTGTCAGTTGAACTTTAAAATTTTAATGTGTGTAATGTTTCTACCTTCATAAAACACCCTAAATGTATTAACTTAAAAGTGATAGTAGGGGACCCGGAACCTGTGGATGGACCCATGTGTAATTTATTAACATGTGATAGTATGGTAGGTTAATCCAGTAGGTAGGCCTATTTAAAAAAGTTGAGGTATACAATATAAATGTATTATTTAATGCCCAACGTCTTCCCACTTCACCCCCTCCTTATGTACTATCCAACTTTTAAGTAAAGTCCTAGATGTTTTATTGGTGCTTCATAATTTTTTACTTTCAGTGTTTTAATTGGGCACTACAGCTAAGTAAAATACCTGAAGCGCATTATGCTAACTATCAGTGGCGCGAGAATGGGTTTAGGCCTACAGGGGTACATTGTACCCCCTTAAATCTTGGGAGTGGGGTAGAATATATGTTTTTTACCCCTCTAAATTTATGGTACTGAAAAGTGGTTTAAATATGAGATAAGAACTTTCTTCGTTTTTTTTTTTATAAATTTTAGTGACTGTTCATGACCCTACTCGTACTCTACTGTCAAAATCAAAATATATCCTTATGACTTAGGTGGAAATCTACACCCACCATGGGACAAAATGAGTAAGTGCAGAGGTTATAACTTATTTCCAGACCATCTTCTGCATAAAGGGAGAACTGCTGTCAGTGTGCGATGGCCCCAAAGTGGTGTTGACGCAATGTGATTTCTGCCCAGTGCTCTGAATGTCAACGTGAAGAAATTCAAGCAAGCGCGGGTAAACGGCGGGAGTAAGTGATTTTAGTGAGTTGTCATTGCACATGCATACACAGTGTTTAACACAGAATGGCAAAATTAACTGTAGGCCACCTGCTCCATGTAATGTCGAAAGTTCATAATAACAAATACAAAAAAATATAATATTCATTCTCGAGAAATGTAAAGGTTGTACAACAGTACATCACAATATAATTACGTAATGTAACCCCTGTTCAAATTATTTATCCTGGGTCGTACGTGCTTTTACGAAAGTCTATCTTGGAAGATTACAAACTAATTCCCCTGAATCCTAGATAATTAGGTTATTTTATCTAGTCATTAACATATATAACTTTTCTTTTGATATTACCGTATTCTGATGCAAATACCACCTCAATATCTGAACTGATTAGATAGTGTATGAGTCTCCAATAATGATAATGGCGGGTGAAACGGGACATCCCAGAGGAAACCCGCTGACCAACGGTATCGTCCGGCACAACTCCCATATGCAAAAGTGAGTGGTCTGAACCCACCAGGACTGGAACCCGGATCGCCTTAGTGGGAGGCAAATGGTCTGACCGCTCTGCCAATTGAAAATCAAAACAACAGCACTCAGTCACACCTAAGTCGACGATCCATTAAAACAAAACAAAAAACATATCAACCTACAGAGTTTGAATTTATAAATATCCTGAAATATGCTTACAACCATTTATGTAATCGTCATCACGAAACAACAAGCAGCTTTATATCGCGAATGACTGAGAGAGGCAGCGCAACTGTAACATGTTGGACTCTCATTCAGGAGGACTTGGGTATCGAATTGGCCATCCTGATTTCTGTTCTCCATGATTTCCCTAAGTCGCTTCAAATGAATGCTGTGATGGTTCCTTAACAAAAGCCATGATCGACTCCTCTCCTAACTCCCGGCATTGTACCAAGTTGTGTGTCACCGTCTCTAAGGACCTCGCCGTCAACTGAATTTAAAGCCCACTTACTTACCTATCTATATCTCGAATGATTCTAACGATATTTCTGAAACACATTCCGTGTCTTTTCACCTCCTTAGAGACTAAATTTACAAAAGTCTTGAATAACGTGTTAGAATATTTTATGGTTATCTCATAGGCTTGAAAAACGATGATAGCCCGCTGGGTCCAAGATATATCAACGATTCATTGAAAACACTCTTACACCATTTTTCACCTCCGTAGGTGTCGTATATTAAAAAAAATCATAATATTACTTTCCAGGCATTCAAGTAGCATTGTTCTTAAGCAAATTGTCGTATTTGACAAAATCATTAAATAGTATTTTGGATATTTTCGTAAGCAGCATAATTCTTAAGCCAAAATCACTTAGATACCCTTAAATGGTTCAATAGATATAGAGGAATAATTGAAAAAATTTTTCACGTCTTTCCACACCCTGAAGTACTGAATTTCGAAATGTCTTGAAATCCCATCTTAGACATTTGTGTAAGTAGCCAAGTGACGTAAATATCACAAATGTAGCCTATTCGGCTCCAGCTAGATAAACTATGTCTTCTCCGTTTCCATCTCATGGGAGTCAAATTTAGAAAATTCCTTTAACTACTTTATGGGCATTTACGTAATCATCATTTTGAAGCAAAAACCAACTATAGCCTACATCTTGAAGAGTTTGCTAGATGTGTAGGAATAATCAGAAACACATTCCATGTCTTTTCTTCCCTTTATTAGTCAAACAGAGATTATGGGTTAGGTAGCCAGGTATAAATACCAATGAAGTATTATTTGAAGTTTTAAATTATATTTCCAATCAGTATAGATTACTTTCAAACATGTACAGTATTAGTATTTTATTTTAACGTTTGATTTCTTTCTCGAATGTTTTCGTGCACACCAGTGGGCTATAACTTAATTTTTGAAGTTTGGATTAAATTGCGTACTTAATCTAATAATATGTATTGAGATACATTAATAAATGAATTCAGGAAATTTCAAATTACAAAGTTTAATTAGATACAATATTGCACAAATTTGAACAAAATTTGCGTGCAAATTCAAATGTTTGTAAAATAGTTAGATTATTACGTAGCCCGTGATGTTTGCGCACGTAGAATATTTGGAGTGAATGGTTGCACAAGCATTTTTCCTGGTTCTGTTGTTGGTTCCTGTGACTGGCATACTTAGAAAATTATTACTAAATAAATTGAAGACACAAATCGATGGCTTAGAATGAAAACGTCGTATCTGCAATTTTAACATTGTCTTCAATTCCACTAATAAAAATTGCAAACAAAAATTCTAACTTATCTTAAAAAAGGAATTTCAATAACGTTTTTAAAATATATTTTTTACGAAAGAAAAGTTTTGAATAATATAACATTTTGTTCATGTTTTTATAATTTATGCGATGTTTTCAAATTCTGTAGATACGAGGTTTTCATTCTAGGCCGTCGAAATAAATATATATAATTTTAAGATTTTTTAAAAATTTTACGGCATAAAAATATAAATCATACATTTAATAAAAGTAAGATTTCTGCCCACTGTATATTGTAAGTTTAGGAAATACCACCATTTTGCACCTAGAAACTTAAATTTTTTTTTCCATGGAAGGACCTTCGGACCCCCTGTTTCTGGTTACGGCCCCGGTGCCAAAATAATTATTGTATGTTAGCATGCACCCCTCCTTTTAAAAATAATATTTAGCTCCACGACACCTTGTACCCCCCCCCCCCTCCAACTCAAATACAGTACGTTCCAGCACCTCTGCTAACTATGCGAGAATCAATATAGGTACTGAACTTTACAGCATCTTAAAGTATCTAGTCAGTCTACGTCTACCCAATCAGTTAAATTATGGAGAAATAAAGACAATATTGAGTAACCACGCTGACCCAGTTAAGAATAATTATGTAGAAAGTATCAAATTTTGGCTCATTACACAACAAAAAGACTAAACAATCGCTAATTTCTCTTTACGACTCAAACAATGAGCTTTGTATTGTGAATATGGTGACTTCTTGGATAGGATGCTCACAGAAGTTTTTACGTGTGCTCAGGTCAAGGGGAAATTTCTGATGAGGTTATTGCAATAAAGCCTTCTTTATTTTTAGAAGCACATAACATTGTGCATACCATACAGTTTCTGTAACTGAATTTACTTGCATGAGGAAGTCAATTTAAATGCTGACTCAGAAATCAATTATTGCTTAGTGTTTAAAACATAGAGGTAGCTTGATGTCATTCAGTGATAGCTCCTGTAAAATGAGCTTCTCACCTACCCTTGTTGGGTCCTAACCTTAGTAATCTGACATGAACTCAGCTTCCTGTTGAGCATCTACAAAGCGGAATGACCTTCTGCCAAGTATACCTTGGTCAAACCTGGTTTTACTGGCCTAAATAAGTAATTTAGCAAAAAAAAAAGTGTCAAAAATCAACTGTCCTACAGGATAGGTACCAACTGCATGAAGTGCCTCGGAAAGACAGCAACAGCAACCCTTACACACAAAGGAATGGATAATTGGAAATGGGCACAGGGTGTTCAATTACATGAGGAAGCATAGTTGCTTCTGTCATTTTTACACGTGCGCACTGGAGATGTATCCTAAAATTCTTATGTATCTGGAAAAGTTAGCCATTTCTTTCAGTTTTTCTCTCAAACGAGGGGATTGAGCTGTGAGATGGTTTTACTTGATGCAAAGCACGTGCGAAACTCATGTGAGATAGTGATCTCAGACTTAAATATCGTGTAAGAATTTCACATGCAAGAAATATCTCAAATTAATTAAATTTTTTTAATAGTGTTAGTGTTGATTAAAAATTAAATGTGATCATTTTTTACCAAAATAATGGTTGTTAATTGTCAACCAGTCACCTGCAAGAAAAGAACTTGCTGTAAATAATGTGTGTGAAATGTTTTTGAACGTAATTGTTTTGATATTTTAGCATGAGAATTTACATGAAAAAATTCCAACAAGATTAAAATTTTTGTCATATAAATGCTGATTTAAATACAGTAGTATTCTACAGTGTTTGGTGTGCTTAGGACAATTATTTGAATGCTTACAGCATGAGTATGAAGAAAAATGGGAATAATAAAATATATTTGTAACATAAAGGAGGTTGGGTGAGGCCACATGGGCACTCTGCTGATGAGCATTCAGGTAACTACCCCTCCCATTTACATAAGCAGGGGTGGCGGTGAGAGAGAGAGATTGAGGTAGCAAATGTTTTCCCAACTAGGCACCAGCCAATTAGGTGGAGAATTGGCACTCTGTAGAGCATTACTAAACTTTCCCGGGCATATGGTTTATGGCCATGGCCTCTATACTCTCCCCGCTCATTGCCACAAACATATTTATATCAGGGAATGTTATGGCTCTTGCCACGTCATTCACGCAATAAAAGCACTCACCAGGGATTTCGGCCACCTGGAAACCCAATTCACAAATAAGTTACAATCTACGGGTTTTAAGGGTTCTTCACCCTGAAGGCCGAGAAGCGTGAAACCAATAAAACTCACGATACTGGCAAAGAATTATATTGGCAAGAAACACTGTACGTCCACAATCAACACAAACTTATGAGACAACGTGTTCAACAGGTTTGGACCTAAGCCATCCAATAGCATTGCAAACACAGCCCGAAGTCACAAAGAAATTAAGTGAAGTTATGTCGTGGACCGACCTCCCCTACACACCGCTTGATGCCAACTGATGAGGCATTGGTGTGGCGTGCTCTGCTGGTCACACCAAAACCTTGTGAAGCACAAGCACTTAATAAAAGACAGCAAAACGCAATAGACTAGAAATTTACAAATAATTTAACGTGTGGAATATTACTGTCAAAGTTTTGGGAGGAATGATTTTTATATTTATATGAAAATTCATTGTTTGACTTATACATAATTTTTCAGCACAACTTGTAGAAATAAATGTAATGTAGAATTTAGAAACACAGTGTGATGCATAACAACTCTCTAATTTATGAATAGAAGAATTAGGTTTTAAATTAAACTTAAAATGTTTCCTGTTCGGGCTCGGCGAGTCCAACTGACTAATCGCATGGAGGGGTGCTTTTTACGTTCCTTGTTGGGTAACTATGAAATTATTTTTGTAGGAGCCCTCTACACTGCAAACAAGGTTAGCCCTCCCTAGAATATCATCTGCCTTTTATTCGATACTAACCCACTTTACAGTAATTTGTTTGATATACACTGATGTGTTACGTACAAACAACTTTATTGTGTGGAACTGTGCAAAGGAATCGTGTTGCAATCATTCACTGGCATTTATTATACACTGCTAGCTGGTACCTGCGACTTTGTATGCTTGATTTTCAATTTAATGCTGTTGTATTTGTGAAACAAAATAGTTTTGAAAAGTGTTAAATGTTAAAGAATCATTTCGTAATTTTTTGGGTACCCTTTCTGCACCTGTACCCCGTTTGCTCCTCCCCATTTTCCAAAGTATAATATTTTTTAAAAACCTTTGCGGGTGCAGGCATGAGACGTCAAAGTTCCCTTCATTAAATATTTTATGTCTCCCGATTTGAACCCCCTATGCCCCACCCTTTTATTATAATTGTGGGAAAGTGTTAGGAGTGCACACAAAACTCACCAAAGGTTTTTTTTGGGTGCCCTGTTCTGCCCCTCTTCCTTGTTTTACCCTCCACCACCCTCCCTGCAAACAAGAAAATATTTTCAGCATGCTTCATTGTTTCATGCATAACTCACCAGTATACCATTGGAATAGCAAGAATGGCACAGGAACTTATGGACGTTTGTATAATATAGGCTAGTAGTCTGCGTATATTACTCGTAACTGCGAACATTACATTTATTTTGAAGGACCTTTTTGTACACCAGATTAGTGCTTTGGCCAGTGTTTAGATAACCAAGCTGCAAGTTGAGCTTACTCTGCAGCAGGCTAAGTAGTTTCAGCTATCCTATCCCTGTCAATCTTAAAGACTGGCCCGAGCCTTATTTAGTCATAACTAGAGGCACGAGTATTTCACGTATTAATCTGACAACAGCCTAGACTTCTCAGACCTATACACACACTGGCCAAAGACAAATATCCATTGGCTTCTAAGCGTAACATGTGTTACCACCACGACTTGTTTCCTTATTTATTACTGGCTTGCAGTCGTCAAAGATATGTTAAAACAGGCGTCGTCTAATCACAGAAGGAGTAGTGTAGTATACAATATTGGCATTCAACCTGACCTAGAATCAATACGCGAAATAATCTTGCCTCTAGTCATAACAAAAGACACCTTAAATGTGAGAGAGTATTCAGATGGCGTATGTAGTATATGTGTTATGATGACAGATTTACCTCAAGCACAACCATTGATGACAGTGCCCTCAAAATGTAAATTTTGAAGTTTATTAAAAATAAATAAAATATTCAGTTTCTGGGCACGTAGAAGTTGTGTAACAGTAAGCATGTTATTTCAGAGTGTTAACTTCCCCATAAATTATTCCTGTGTGGCTGTACTTGCTTTTTCGGATCATCTGCTTTGAAAGGTTTACAAACTCTTCGCACCCGTCCTCCCACTGTAATTGAGAGTTGTTTTTATCGGTATAAAAATTGTTATAATTATTTTTCGTATTTACATGAGCATCATTCTGAAGCATGGAACATCTTGATATCTCAACTGGTTAGGTAGACATCAGGATAACTGAACTCAAATGTTATGCCTTTTCACCCCTTTAATGATCAAATTTCACAAAATCATTCCATCACATGTTAAACATTTGTATAAGTACGGTATCTAATTGAGGTGAATATCATAATGATAACAGATTGAGTCAAAGCTTAATCAATGATTCGTTTAAAAACATATTTCGTTCATTCACACCCTTGAGAGTTTGATATTACAGAAGTTCTGAAATCTGTTTACTTGCATTTACCTATTCATTGTCATAAAGCGAAAAGCAACTCTATATCTTGACTGGTTCTATAGTAATCATGGATTTACCTAAAACACATTCCATGGTTTTTAACTCCCTTAGGGTTTGAATTTAAAAAAAAAACTTTATTGACATTTAAGTTTATTGTGTGGTTGTACTGTGTGTGTATGTGTGTGTGTGTGTGTGTGTGTGTGTGTGTAGAAGATTAAAGATTAATTGATAACATCTATCATCATGTTACACCACTTTTCATTTCATAGGTGCCAAATTTTTTAAACTCAACTAACCAGATTTCAGGTAGTTAAGTATGTGTTAATCTTTAGCAAAAATCACATCAATATCTAAAAGTTCAGTGAAATCAATGTGTGTCAATCACGAATCAAAAATATATTTAAATCTTCTTTACCCCCATGGATTCGAATTTGGAAAATAATCTGAAATAGTGTTTTGGGTCATTATATAAATATCTTTCTAAAGCAAACAACACTTTGATATCTCGACTGTTAGGATAGATATGGAAGAATAATTGAAAATACATTTCACGTCTTTTCACCTTGAGTATCGAATTTCAAAACATCTTGAAGTCTTAATTTAGACATTTATATTTGTATCTAATCAAAGTTAAACCATGACAACAGTCCTGTTGGTTCAAGCTGTACAGACAATTCATAAGAGACACATTTTCCTCCTTTTTACTCCTTGGGAATCAAATTTCAAAAAATCATAAAACTACTTTTTGGGTAGGTACTTACATAAGCATTATTTTGAAGTGAAAAGCAGCTCTGAAGAGTTCTATATATATTTATTTAATAATCGAAACAACATTTTGAAATTGGCTAATAAGCATTTTATGACTGATCCATTGAAGTAAAAATCACGACAATAAGTCATCGGGTTCAAGATATGTAGACGAATAGTAGAAAACATATTTCGCTCCTTAGGGGATGGGTTTTGAAAAATCCCATCATAGTGCTTGCCAACAACCTAAAGGGAACTGACATAAAAAGTCCTACGTTTATAGGTCCAGTGGTTTGGTCTGCAGTTAGATATGTCAGTCAGTCAGTCATTCAGTCAACTCTTTGAACTACATATAGAGATTTCTCACAGTACAAAGGGGCCGTAACATTAGTAGTGTTGGGACGCAGTGGTCTCTCGTAGCTGCGTCACGAATGTGTTCGGCATTTAATACCGGTACTGGCCGGCAGTCTCCCTTCTCGTGGTCAGTAGTTGGGAAGTGTGGTGCAGCAGACAGACTGTTTTGGTCCAGGTCACCCTTTCTCTTTAATGCCTGCTGTCGTCGCACCGTGGTGCACCATTTTCAGCCAGCTAGTTGCTGTAAGCTGTTACAGCTGCATTTCAACTGTGGCAACTCATCGTTAGGTGTACTGTAGTACCCTGTCACGTGTTTGAGTTTCCAATCGTTAAGGCTTTCAACATAGTACCTTGTTATTGGTACAGATTGCTCTAATGTAATATTTTATACTTTTTTTTCCAGTCACTTGAAAAAGATGCACCAAAACAAGAAACAAATCAGTGTCCTGACAGAAATGCAGATGATAAAACGGATCATGAGTTTAAAGTTCTTGCGACAGTCCTGGGACTTAAAGGACTGAGGGTTTCTAGAAAACAGGTCTTGAAATTGGTGAGTAGCTTTCTCTTGGTAGACTTTAGTTATAATTGTGCTATTATTAAGGCTAAACTACTTAATTCTTAGTAGCAATTAAATACAAAACAGTTAATCAAGAAAAGAAAATTGACATTTACATTTTTGGTGGAGCAGATATAGTTTATCTCATATAAGAATTCTGGTTTTTGACAACTGTGTTGGCAGTCCTGTATACTTTGCTTCCATGCAAATAGCAGTGAACCACAGAACACCATTACAGCGACTGCCCCAGGTGATTTCTGCACAAACACACACTGCTGTATGTCAATAACTAGACAACCTATATAAGCCGGACTGATTATATTTAACACTTAAAAGTGCAGTGGCAGTTCCGAAACCATTAATGCAATATTCACATTTACCTGGGCAGTCCAAGGGACCTTTATTCCCCTGGAAATCTATCACAGCATGCCAAGGGACCACCTACTAATGGTAAGTCTCGACTGTTTGCGACTGCCTTGGTCCTGAACAATTACCAAGCATCATTGGCATGCAGGGGCTGATCCAGCTCTAGGTTTTGGGGAGAGCCCGTTCCTTAAAAAATAGCTATGCCCACACTCTGAGTCAAAGAAAGGGGGCCCTGGAGTTCTCCCCCAGAAAAATTAAGTATTTAAGGTGCAAAATTGTGCTATTTAAGAGTGTGTGGTAGATAAATAAACACCAAAACGTAATTTGATTTCTACGCATTTTTCGAAGCCAATATGGATAAAATACTCAATGACAATCCTAGATAATGGCATTTGCCAACTGAATGTGTAAATATGTATCCAGAATGACTAATTCGTTACGCCTGATCTCTCGCGCCGCAGTTAAATTCACGAGGTTCCGGCGTCAGAGATTGTCCCTCAGAAGTTCGTAACACTGGAAACAATTTTGTTTAAAACATTGGCTAAAACTATTGTCTAGGATTGCTATTGTTTACTTTTCACAAATTGGCTTCAAGAAACCTACAGTTATAGATCAATGCCTTTAGCGTTGAATGATGTACCATGCCCTCTTAAGGAGTTTCCTAAAGAAAAAATTAAAATATATGTCTCTTCAAAATTTTTTAATATTTTAAGGATAAACTATGTATAAAAGGTCAATTTTTGCAGGGGAGGCCTATCTCCTCCCTTATCATGGATCCCCCCTGCTGATGTGCATGGTTTACCTTTCACTCTGTGTTTATTTTTAAATGAAATTTTTTTTGTCACATTTAGTTGATGTGTTTTAAAAGGCATCTGTAAATATACTTTTAAAAAACAAACTTTTTATTGTTTACTTTTCTTTCTTTTCAAGAGGCACATTGCATTTCTTTTACAATGATTATTAGTAATTTCGGGACTACCGTTGCGATTTTCACATAATGCCAGGGTAGTCCCTCAGACCATAGAATATTTTCAAAGAGATGTCGAAACCACACCAAAGAACTATTATTGTGTTTATAAAGTGCAAATAAAATTATATAGCTATGAAACCTTTATTTAGCCATGTCCCTCCCTTACTAAAATGTGTGTAATTTTGAGTAATAAGTATATTAGAAGTATTTGCGTAAATCCTTGTACATATGTATTTTCGTTCACAAAAATTCCCATTTTCAAACCAACATGATTAAATTTAATGTATCAGTATTTTTATTGTGTTAAGTCTGCACTTGGATAGTAAGCATCTCACTTTATAGTATCCGTTACCTTCGAAGTACCTCACATCCAGTTCCATTGTCAGCAGTGACCAATTCCTTGGTACATACATAAGTTAGCAATTTCGTAAATGACAGGACCCGGGTCTGCAGCACCCTTCCTCTCTTTCTCCACTCCTCTGGTCAAACCACCATTCTGGGTAACCCTGATCACTAGTACAAATTAGTATGTTATATGAACATAGCAATATATTTTGTAATAAGTATGTAAGAAGAAATTAAGTCTTATTAAATTAAAGATGCTTCTTATCTTGGAGCCCTGGTGAGACCAAGAGAGGGATTTACAGAATTATGTATAAAAGAGAACACTGACTGACTTGCAGCCCAAACCACTGGACCTAGAATCGTGATATTTTTGTGTGGTTTCCTCTCAGGCCATAGGCAAGCACTAAGAAGGTATTTTTTGAAATTCGACCTCTAGGGGGGTAAAAAGGGGTGAAGTGTATTTCCGAAGAAATGTCGATAGAGGTCTAATCTGACTGCCTATCACCGTGATTTTTACTTTGATAGGACACTCATGCATATTAGCCAATTTCAGGATTTTTCAAAATTCAACATTTAAAGGGGTGAAAAGAGCTTAAATGTATTTCCTATGAATTATATAGGTCATTTGGAATAAAGTGAGCACTAAAGATTTAACCTTTGAAAAAAATCCATTATCAAGAGTTACTTTACTGCTTGTATGGTTGGTAGCGATTCATCGTGTGTAGTTCCATGTATTTTCCTATTTGATTACGACATTAGTGAAAGAACATAAGATGAAATCGACCTCTCTGTATTTAATATACTTCAAAATATTTACTTATGATCTTGTTGACATTCCTACTTACAGTATAATTACACTCAATTGGCGCGAGAATAATGTGACGTTATCGCTGACCTCGAGTCATCTTGGTCATCACAGCTTGCTCCGCGCTTCAGACAGTTCAAAATTCCACAGACAAGTGGCATCAGAGTTAGGTTCTCGCAGTTTTTCGCCGCTCCGCCAAGTTGCATAATTTGCGTGTGTTTGTCCGTTGTACGTATATACACATTCAAAAGTATTGGAAATTACCTACTATGAATATCATTGCCAAACGATGTGAAATCGTCGGTATTCTTTAAATTATGTTTTACGTTTGCCAGCCTAGAAACAACATACTTTTTATTTCACATGTTAAGAAAATATGTTGTTTATTGTTTCTGAAGTGCATTGTCGTTGTTAGTGGCAGTAGAACTGAATGAAACTTGAATTATTGAATTGCGTGTGTCATTTCTGGTTTTAGTGGCGGTTTTGAGTTACAAATTCAAATAAAATATGCCCACATTTACGAGATTCGTATGTAACAGCAGTAGTGCGTGTTGTGTGAATTAGTCGGTGGACAGAAACCGGTATTATAAGACGTTAACTCACAGGTATTTATATCTAAGATTCCATTTTTTATATCTTATATGCAGCCCCATGCATTTAATGAGTAGATATTGCAGCTAAAATTTATCGGAGCAGTTAAATATAGATGTAAACATTGCACAACCCTATGTAAATAACAGCACGTGACAGTATTTATGTTTACATCTGGCGGAAAGATATAAACTGGCAGAAAATAGAAATTAATCAGGGCATTTTTGAGTGTTCACTTTATTCAGAATCACCTATATCTGTCAAATCCTTCGGAATAGAGAGATGGTTTTCACTTCAAAACGTTGCTTACATAACGTAATGCACCAATTTTCTTACTTACAGTATTCAGAGATTTTAAGAATTCAATGTTTTGAAAGCTGGTAATTAAACATGCTATATGCTTTCATTTATCTATGGCCATAGACACCTTTCGCCCAGACTATAGATATTTGTTTATTCCTTTTCACCATGTGCTATGTTTTAAAATTTATTATTGTATTTCAATGGCGTCTGTTTTTCAGAACATTGAATAAATATTTTGATTGTAATGTGATTGAACAGCGATCTGATCTGATCCAAGGATTATCGATAGCAATGTTGGGCTATGAGGAAGGTCACCATGAAGAAAGAGATACTAGCTGTTCTGTGCTGATGGTGACATAAGAAAAGTCTTGTTAGGAACAAATATATAAAAACAGAGACTAAAAATATTCTGTTGGAAGCAGCGTTTGAAGATATTGTACGCGATGTAAGATTTAAGCTGTTCTACAGTAACAAAACTAGCAGTAGGAAAGAAGACAGCCTAATTGTCACCTATGATGATTATGTTTCGTCATGAGTCACCAATTGAATCTTGAGGTGCGTCTTAATGACTTCGGAGCTGGTCACCCTACTCAGTTGTTGAGAGGATCTGCACGACATCGGGGCTATTCGCCTTGTTCCAGCAGTCGGCGAGGTCTACCATGTCTTCTAGAATCAGTCTACTCCCATCCATGGCAGAGGTGTTACTCGCAACTTCGAGGGTCAGTTGCGGTATACTGGTAGCTCTGAACTTTACAACAGAAGTTTTGGTAAAGTAACATTCCAAATTATTGTATCATCGCAGGGTGTTCCTGCGAAAGTTCCATTGCAGAAAAAAATATTTTAACGTAAAGGAGAAGAATTTTAACCAATAACATTTTCTCTGAGGTACGAGACGATAGTGTTTTTGAAACCAAGCCCACAGTTCTCTAAAGAGTTAAATTGGGAGTCCAGAAGTTGCTAATTTTCTGCAGTGAAACAAATTAGATCTCTGTTATACAAAATTGCAAAGTTTTAAATGAAACGCCCTGCCATGGTAACACTTGGACGGGTCAGGTCGTTCCTTCTGTTGTAATTAGTCACGACTGATCTTTTAAAAGTAAATATATGTCTGTATATTGAGTTGTTCTTTCTAGTAGAAGTTGCTGTCATAGCTCCAATATGTATCCAACAGTGAACTGCCTATATATAGGTTTAGTCCCGGCCTCTTATTATTATCATTATCTGAAATTTCTCTGTCACAGTAGTATTATTATATTATACATTATAATAAATACCCAAAAAGTAGATTTAGGATTTTTTGAAATTCGAACCCCAAGCAGTAAAAAGGGACAAATTTTTTTTTTTTTTTTTTTTTTTTTAATGAATCTTCTATATCACCGAATCACAATTGCCTATCGTCGTGATTTTTACTTCAATTGGTTACGTATACAAGACTGTTAAGACATTTCAAAATTTTATCATTAAGGGGGTGGGTTTACGTGAAATTTTTTCGATTATTGCCAGAGTTCGATTTTAACGCCTGTCCGAGATAGGTAGAAGAAATATGCACAGTCTGGTAAGTGTAAGTTTTTTCCTGCCCGTCGGGCAGGCGACACGTTTGCCGTAAAAATGCTCAAATTGGTAGTTGCCTTATTTTGGCGCGCTAGACGTGTGCTTTGTTTAGAAGCGGCGCGAAGTTTAGGTCGAAGCGAACAACAAAGCTGGGCGCACGTGTGCGCGTCGACTTTGAGCAAGGTCACCAGTTTGAAATTTTATTGCGGCAGTGTGTCGATAGGAAACTTGGCTGACCTACGTATCAACGCTACGAAACTGGATAAACTGTGTGTTGAAAAGCGATTTGAAGGCTAGACATGCTTGTTTTCACACACGGCCCATCATCCGTTGTGTTTTCCTTGTTTCTTTTTCTTTCTTCCCTTTCAGCTGTCGAGACGTCTCGAGAGAAAAGAAAGGTTTCTCACTCCCCTCAGTGTGCGATACGTAAACGAAGCAACGGCCGGTCTGTATTAATTTATTTGTCACAGTCACGTTTGTGGACGTCTGTAGTGTGTTTAATCAGGGGTGCAGCCAAGGGGAAAGGGGTTAGTGAGGGTCAGAACCCCCCCCCCCAACCTTAGCCACCAAAAAATTGAAAACATTCATATAAAAAATGTGAAGGTTTTCACTTATAGAAATTTCTTAATTTAGTTACGAAAGCAGTTTAAAAAAACCCTATTTTGCACCCTGAAATCAAACATTTTCTCGGTGGAAAACCCCAGAACCCTCGTTTCAAAGCGGTGAAAAATTGAAAAATTTCGTACTAAAAAATTTATAATATTTTACCAGTAGTATTTACTCTAGCTGTAGTTACGAAAACTTCTAAGATAACACTGTGTTGCACCTCAAAATCCACGTTTTCTCGGGAGAGGAGCCCTTATTTAAAGGGGCGGAAAACTAGAAACATTTCATATTTAAAAATTTTAGGAAAAAAAACTGTTGAAATAAGCATTATTTTGCACCTTAAATTCCAGAATTTTCTCGGGGGGAGTACCCCTGAATCATTTCAAAAAGGTGAAAAATTAATTATGTTTTAAAATTTTAATATTTTCATCAGCAACGTATACTCTATTTTTAGTTACTAAAATTATTAAAGTAGCACTATTTTGCACCTTAAAATCCAAATTTTCCTGGGGAGGGCCCCCGGACACCCTGCTTTAAAGAGGTGGTCTCTGTTTCTTCACAATATCCTCAGGCCAAAACCCCTCCCTTTCACAAATCCTGGCTACGCCCCTGGTGTTTATTAACTATTCAATAGTGCATAGTAAATGTTGAGGTAGCAGTATGTGGAAATATCTGCAAAATGCTTCAAAACCACCTGAAAAAAAGCTACGGACATATGCTGACAAACAATGTTACGACGAAAAGTATGACGAGACAACACGGGATAGGAATTATCAAGATTCTTGGTCAGCCACATTTCCTTGGGTTCGTTACGACTGTGAAAAAAATTAAATGTTTTGCAAGACATGTGAGCAATTTCAAGAAAAGGCTTCAGAGTCATTCTTTCATCAGTGGCTGTAGCAGCTTCAGGAAAGAAAATTTAACTGTACACAATATGAGTGAGTGCCATAAACAATATACAGAGATTATTAATTCTAGAAATGCAAAACTAGGAACTTCATTCAGTAGCAGAAAAAGCACTTCAGTCACTTAACAAAGAAGCCCTTTAATAAATGAAGATCCTCTTCCGAAATAGTCATGCAACTGCAAAACGTGGGAGACCGTTTACAGATTTCAAGTGGTTATGTGAACTGGATATAAAGAAAGGCTTAGATATAGGTTAAACCTATATTACTGACAAAAATGTGCTGAATTTATTAGTTTTGTTGGCAGTGTTGAGCAAAAGAAATTTGAAGGAAGTCTTAAGAGTGCTCATTTTTTCTCTGTTTTATGTAATGATACTATAGACTGTGCTGTTCCTGAACATGTTATAGTGTATGTATGTTACTGTGTTGAAGGCAATTTACACAATGACTTTGTTGCTGTTAAACATGTTGAAAAACCAAATGCCACACAGATTTACGAGTGCATCTCAAATGTACTACAAGAATACTGCGGTTTAGGAGTTACCAAAGTAAAGGATCACCTAGCTGGTTTTGAAAGTGATAGTGCAGCCGTGATGCGTGGTGCGCACAATGAAGTGCAGACAAAATTTAAACAACTGAGTCCCTGTATGATTGATGTCCATTGCTTAGCCCACTGCCTTGAACTTGCAGTCAAAGATGCAGTTGGGAAAATTCAGTTGTGTACAGAGCTTGAATGCTTCTTGAAGTTACTCTATTAATTTTTTCACCACAGTCCAGTTCACTTCACAGAAGTATTTTGAAAGCTGCTTGTGAAAATGGTGTTAACTTTTCTGCTCCTACACGTGTTGGAAGTACTCGCTGGCTTTCCCACACATCAAGCTGTTTCCAGTTCTACTGGATATTAATTTTGAAGCTGGCAGTGAGAATGATATATCAAGTTGGAGATGATAAATCAAGTTGGAGAAGAATCCAGTCATATTTCAGTAACCTGAAACAAGTTCAGTTTTTGCATTTTTTTTGTGACATTCTTTCAGTGTTATCTACTCTGTCTTTACTTTCCCGGAAGGAGACACTGACAATAGGTGAGGTTCACAATATACTTGAAGATGACATAGCAGCTATGAAACAATTTGAAGATGTGGAAGGTTTTCAGCTGAGAACAATGAAGATGCCTACTTTGATTACAAATAAAACTGCTTTGAGTGCTGGCAGTAGGAAACACGTGGCATATGTGCTAGTTAAGTGCATGGAAAGTAGACTAGGCAATAACTACAACAACAAGGAATTATTCAAAGATGCTGAGATCTCCCATGTCAGTTCATGGCCTGAGACACTGAATGCAGATACTACATGTGGAGACACTCAAGTAATTTTGTTAATTAGTAGTTTTTTGCTTATTCTTTCAAGAAATGGCTTCCAGCTTGAAAAGATAGAGACAGAATGGTCATACCTGAAAAGAGTTGTCTGCAAAGAAAACAGTCATGTCACAAAAGCAAGTTGGGTTGCTATAAATGAAAAACACAAAGCTGAATACCCTAATATTCTTGCACTTATTGATCTTCTGCTGCCTTTGCCAGCTCATACAGCAGTTGTGAACGTGGTTTCTCGCTAATGAAACTGACAAAATCAGATTGGCGAAATCGGCTTAGGGATAACATCCTGTCATCTCTGATGCAAATTCTGATGAAGTCGCCAAGTTTCTGTGATCACGACCCAGATGACGCCATTAAGCTCTGGTTGCACAGCAGTGAATGGAAATGTCGTCCATTCCAAGCCCCATTTCCAAAATGGGAAATTGATGTTTGCACCAGTGACTGTGATAGTGATGAAGGTTTAACAGTCAAAACTAGAGTTCTAAAATTTCCAGAAAATTGGTGAAAGGAAAAAAACCAGTTTTTTTCCAAATTTTCCGGAAAAATTGGAAAAATTTCTTTAAAATCATCGTAAAATTTTACTAAACCTGTGGCGGCAAAATAATATATAGTAACTTATGTAAGGTAATTTAAATAAGGAGAAAAGCAGAGAAAAGGCCTATCCTATTCATTCTGAACGTTTACTTACTATAGTGCGTCTCACGCTTAGATTGCAGTACAGGGTTATATGGACATTTGCTCTCTCTATCCAATGCACGGTAACTGTCACAAGCACTGTCCTTGTTTCGGCGAGCGCTGTTACCAAAAATCCAAAAAATTTTAACCTTGTAACTTTGACCTTAAACTTTTTGCATATTGTACAGCATCGAAATGTGCATCTGGTGATATAGTTAGTTCAAGATTTACACCATATTCAGGGGTTGAAAAAAGTAAAAACAAATATTTTGAACTTGGTACTGTTTTCATGCATCCTTAAATATATCACCTTGTAACTAACGAATCAAAAGCAAAATCGTATCCAGATTTTAATGGTGTGTAATTTAATATATCTGGACGCCAACAAAGAAATCTAAAGGCTAAAAATTGTTTATAGTTGTACAGAAAATTTTTTTCTAATGTTATGTGCGCTTTCTAACAAACTAAAAAATCCAAAAGTTGGTCAGTGAGAAACTTTTTAGCTATTCAAGTTACATGGGGGATGAAAACAAGGAAGTTGTTCGTAATGAGCTAAATCTATTTTTAAAAGCAACCCCACCTAAATAGCTTTATCCATTCTCTTGTATAAAGCTGTGAAATGTATTATGTCATGCGCTTGCCATGCGTTCACCCTACAAATTCGACAGTTGAATGTCACTCAAAGTGTAGGGCGCTGAAGAGAAAAAAAAACGGTCCTTTATCTTTGCTGACTATGAGGTTATGTCTGGAAAGGTTAATAGGATACAGGCTTCTTTTAATCAGCAGTTTTCTTCGTTCCGTGTCCTAAACTGGTTCAGTAGTGAAACTACAGTGTCTTGTGGCCGAACGATTCGTCGTGTATGGTGACTTGATTTCGAAACAAAATTTTGTGTGTAATTTTTTGTTAATATTAATTTGTATGGAAGGCAAAACAATAAAAAGTCGTAATATGGGTGGGCTACGCGAAAGGGAGCGAAATATTGCATTTATCTTATTCCAATAATTTTCAAGGTTTTACTACATCGTCTAATTTCTTTCCTTGACAAAAAAATTTAAGCCTACTTGGTTTCAGTAAGTTTTTTGGCCAACGAATATTTGTACCTACAACTGGATAAGTATTGAAAAACTACATTATATGTTGTAACAAAATTTTAAACAATAGCCTACAGGTAAACATATATTATATATGCTCTCGTTTAGGCTTAAGATATAATTATCAAAGAAGTAGTGGAAATGAGTGATATGTCAAAGTTGACATCATGGCAGAACATTAATGTACTCTCTTTTGTTCGATAACCGAGCATGGTGAAGCAGTAATTAATACTCGCCTCACATTCGGGAGTACCCGGATTTGATACCCGGCTCCGACCATCCTGATTACTGATTTCCAGGGTCTTCCAAAAACACTACAGGCGAATGCTCGGATGGTTCCTTAACAAAGACCTTCGCAGACTCCTTCCGCATTTCTCCTCGTATTCCTTTAAAGCAGTGGTTCTCGAACTGGGGGTCCCGAGCCATAAAGGGCTTGTGGACTGTTTCGAGAGGGGTCGTGACAGGCTTCCCAATTAAGTTTAAAAAATAGAATAATACTTTATAAAACTGGAAAATGTAAAAATGAAGATCTAAACAATTGACTTAACTTAAAATGTAAATTAATACAAATTACTGAGACAACAAATACGTGCGTGAATATTATTAGTTTAAATGGATGAGATCGACGTTAAAAATTATGTACAAAAGGGGTCACTGTTTAAAGTTGTACCCGAAAGGGGGTCGCAAGACCAAAAACTTTGGGAACCACTGCTCTAAAGCCTTGTGCTGTTCTAGGACACTTAAAAACGTCCAAATAAATAACATTCCCCTCAAAACAAACATTTTTCAGTTCCCACACGACATTGATTTTGAATGATCAATTTTATAATCGTCAACTACCCCAAGCAATAGCTATAATGATTAAAAGATGTGTGATAATTATTCCTTAATGAAGTGCCCATTACAATTCATGTAGTGGAGTATGAGAATCGTTTCTTATTTTAAAGTAACATAAATTGTTATTAATTGCATATTTTGAAGCATGGTGCTATGCAAATTGTAATATCAATTAGAATAATAAAGAATATAATATTTAAAGTTAAAAACTCTGAAGTAGTTTGTACTTCGTAATGTGGCTGCGATCTGGCAAGAGCACGCGCCATAAGCTGCAACGTAAGTTTGGGACGCTCTATAGCAAGATGTATGAATGTGAAAAGAAGGCCAACATGAGAACTTTACAGTTTTAAGATATGGGGAACTACAGGAGCCTCACATTACTGTAATTTAAGTTACTTGCTTACTAGTAATCTGGAACACACGCACACCATCGTAAGTCATAACTGAACACCTGGAAATCAGTGTCAAATTTCACATGTCAATTATATGTCTGAAAGAAAAAAAAAGGCAAATCATAAAGTAGATAAACGTAAAACAACAGCAAAGTACACCACTTAGCCAGTTGATACAACTAGCAAGATAATTAATAATTATCTTAGGGTGTTACTTGTGAATTTGAACTACAAACGGTTTTTTTGTTTTAATCGAAACTATTTTCCTGGCTGAGATTGTAAGTTGTGTATGAGTATGTGGTTGACAACTCTTTTTGGTTAATCCATGTGCATATTGTTTATTTACTATACCATACTTTATTGTGGTTCTTTTTTAAACTTTGTGTTATATTTACTAGCCTAATTATTTCATTTTCGTGGTACAGATAGGGAACTATGTGTAACAGTAGAAAGGCCCAAATGTAAATTCGTTAAACATCCAGATTGGTAATTTAGAAATTGTAAGATTATTTGTATTATATTTTTTCTTTCAATTTTCCGTAATTTTTCTCCTTGAAAAAAAAGTCCAATTTTTTCTCATTTTTTCGTCAGTGGAAAAACACCAATTTTTCCATTTTACGTCAACGAAAAAAAAAAAAAAAACAATTTTTCCCTGTTTTTCCCAATTTTTCCAGTTTTTTTACGAAGCTTTGGAACCCTAGTCAAAACTTAATTAGTGGCTTTTAGTGTGTAATACGTTACAATGTACTGGGTTTTGGTTTACAGTGCTAGAGCTTTGAATAGTAAAGTAATTGTTACTACTTAGTATCTAAACACTTATTAAAGATTATGAATTTTTTAATTTTTTAAAAATTATATGTTTTTAATTATATATTTTCAAAATTCTAAAAAATTATGTATTTTGAAGTGTTTAAAAATTTCTTATTTTTATAATTTAAAAAAAGACGTAGGCCTATTTTGAAAATATTTTAAAAAGACAAATTTGGTTAATTTTTTTTTTTAATTAAATATTATAGTTGCTGTATTTTAAAAAAATCTGGACAAGTTAAAAGTGAGTGTTATGGGCAGACAAGTGATGAAAATCCTAAAAATTGACCCCTGAATATGACAGTGCACAACCCCATTATGCTCTGTATTCGAGATAACAGATGAATGAGATTTTTGGCGACAAGTGGATAAGACGAGGCGGCCCTGTAGCTTGGCCACCTCATTCGCCAGATCAAACACCACTAGGTTACTTTTTATGGGGTTTTGTCACAGAACACATAATGACGGTAGCATCTATAATGCCTAATGACATGAAAGAGAATACGCAGACCATTTACCGAAATTACACCACAAATGTTGGCTGATGTTCTACGATCTTTTCATCAGCGAATTAACAAGTGTGCTTACAAGTCTAGGGTCATCACTTTGAGTATCTTGTGTAGGTAGACCCAAACCAAGATAGTGGAACCATTGAGTGCTTGACTAAATGACCTTTCGTTGTAGGTCGCTGAATTTGTCATCAAATCGGTACTAATGTCATCGAAAAAAATATGCTTGCTTCCATTTAACGAATTGTAGTTGACCTTGACGTAGCATCAGCGCCTTCGCCAATTAAAAAAGTAGGGTCGCCCAGTATGACTGCCTTCTCGAACACTGAAATATTTGTGGATATGATCATTAGTTCGAGTGCTATTGCTCTGTAACACTTCATGTGCCTCATCCTGTATATCGACTACATTGATCTTTTATATAGGGATGTGATTTTTGTTTAACATGATGTTTATTCACATACGTGACTAGTACTGTCACAAATTTTCAAAATTCCCCACTTAAGGAGGTGAAAAGTGATGAAATGTGTTGTCGCCGTCCGGAGGAAGCGGAAGTGACTGGTGACAATATTCTGCAGGTATGCGACGGGCGAGTACAGTTTTGTAGGTGGATTGTTCCTCAGGGCACCACCTGGCCATTATCCGGCCAGGGCGGGACTCTTACTCAGGGCCGTGCTTGGCTCTGCTGGCGACACTTCACTTCCTCGGCGAACTACAAATCCGTGTACGGAATTTGTAAGGGTGTTAGGGAGGGATCTAATAAGACTGCTGGGTAGCACTTCTGGGCGGCCGCCCACTGGCCACACCCTAGGACCGTACTTTGGTCAGTTACTACACCATGTACAGGAGAACTGGGTCGTAAATCTACTTTATGGCACACACATATCGCATACACATTATTCCCGTAACCCTGTGGTCACGGTCACGTACTCTAGAGTTATGCCGCCGAGTGAAGCTGAGGCTTGGCAGGGAAAACCAGTGGTGAGATACAGTACATGTAACCCTTTAAAGTTACTCCGGCGACCCGGTGTAACAGGGCGAAGCGAAATACAAACAAAATCGGACACACAAACTACTCCACACCAGCTAAACTAATCACGCACTTTTTCTGTTCCTCCTCGTGCCTTACCTCTTCCTTTGTTCAAGCTCAACTGCCTAGACAAAAAGGCGGCAACCGGGACCAGCGGACACCAAGCGAGCAAGGTATCGTTATTAACACTCATAACCAATTAACACCTCATTATATTATAGACATAGCATTAACCACTGCCCCTAATTAACAAAACTTGACCCCCGCACCTGTTTCCGTAATTTTTTCTCTGTTCTCGGAAAAGTTTTCGTAATCTTAACCTAGTTAACCCGAGGCGTCAACACGGCAACATAACCCTAAATAAATTAACAAACTGTTAAGTTTACTCTTTACATTTTCAGTTACACTAACACAGGTGGCAACCGCAGACAAAAGCAAAACAAACACAGCTACTACTTTGTAGGCCCAGTGCCTTCGAGGTAAAGTCGGGGTGCGGGGTCACCACTTTACACGGGCGGTAAAGGATGGTTGGGGAGCACTTGGAGGTGAATGCTGTCGAGATCGGGGCTTACAACTGTACCTGGCCAGGGGCCTGGTACGATGACAGTGTTCTCAAATAATTGTTGATATATCTTGAACCCAGTAGGCTATTGTCATGTTTTTCACGTTCAAGAGACACCAGTACAGTAGTATAAAATGTGATTTATGGGTTTTTCGAATTTCAGTTTCTTAGGAGGTGAAAACACCTGGTATATGTTATAGATAAATCTTCGATACATATCTAACTCATCAAGATATTCAGTTTATTTTTGCTTCAGGATGATGATTAGGTAAATGGCCACAAAGAGGTTTTAAGATTTTTCAAAATTCTGTCTCTCAGTACTGTACAGGGGTAATAAGTGATTTTTAATGAATGATTAATTTTTTTTTAAACTAAATGAGCTATTGTCACAATTTTCACTTCACTTGGATACTTTAACTAACAAATATTGATGGTGTGAAATTTAAATTTTTCGTAATTCAACACCTAAAGGGGTGTAACGGCATAAAATTTGTTTCCTATCAGCAGATGATACTTATCATAACCAGTAGAGATATTGAGGTGGTGTTCACGTCAGAATGATGCCTACGTAAATGCCTAAAAATAAAAATGTAAATTTTTTATTTTATAAGATAACTTAACTATGAAGAAAACTTAGTTTGTGAACTTTCAAGACAGATGGTCCGAAAAGCAAGTATGACCAATGAGAAACTAATTGTACAGTAATTTCGTTCTACAGTTATATTGAGACACTGTGTTGTACACCCTTGTGAGCCCAGGAAATTATTATTTTATTTTTAAAAGTAGTTTTCATGAATAATTTCGACATTATTTGGCACAGTTGTTTGTAGTTCCAATTTATTGTTTGGGAGGTTCTGGGTTCAAATTCCTTTAAAGGCTGTGCAAATGTGCAAGTCTGACACACAAAAACTGCTTGGAATATGAAATTAGTGCAATTTGAAGTTCAAAAGTAGTGAAAATGGTTTATGCAGTCCACTATCTACTGAAGTTCCTTGGCAGCATCAGCTCACATATACCATCTATTTATTTATTTTAAAGTCTCTGAATGCACACAACATATGTGATAGGAGTTGTGAAGGTGTAAGTTAACATTGAGAATGTAGTACAGAAATAAAAATTATACACAAAAGAAAATCAAGTAAGACTAGGTAAACAAAACTTACATTTCACATTAGAAGTCAATCGTTTGATAATTATGTTTCGGTGTTGAGAAAGAAATCGGAAAACTGCGAGTTTGGTCCAATGCAAGATAATCTCATGAAAGATTGCATTGTGTGTGGCATACGAGATGGCAATTTGCATCAGCACTTACTGAAAGAACACAATCTCAAACTTGTTCAGGCAAATGATGCTGGCAGAACTGCAGAGGTTACAACTAAACGCCTTGAAAAGTTTCAAGATGAAGCAGCGGTAGTAGAAGAAATTAAGTTCTACCAAAAAACATCACACACATTACAGCATGGAAAAGGTGATCTAGCACGTTGTGATTCTACACGTGATTCTGCACGTCAAAGAAACAAAGATCAGTGGTGATTTCAGTGCTACCGATGTGGCAAGGAGCACGAGCGGTGCGCATGCCCAGCTTATGGTGCGAAGTGCAGTTCATGCTGTGGTAGTAATCACTTTGCTAGAGTATGTCGTTCCAAGAAACAGGTAAGAGAAGCCCTTCACAAAAATTCTACCTTGTCCTCATCATCATCAGAAGACGATATGGTGGTGACTGAGGTTAAGTGCACAGAACCAGTAAGTAAGTCGGTGGATTGGCGTGTAGAATCTGCATCCCATTTCAGGTCTGCACCAGAGTGGACAGCGAAGGTTGAAATAATGAATTCACATTTCATCATATTGAAGTTAGACACTGGTGCCCAGACTAATTTAATATCTCAGGATATGTTTGAAAGGCTAAAATTTGTCATAAACACTTGCTTTCCTCAAATGAGGTTGGTTAATTACCTGGCAGATAAAATACCTATTCTTGGCAAGTGTTATCTGAAAAATACGTACAATGGTAGGGTTAGGGTGTTAGAATTTTATGTTGTTGAGAAAAACAACTCATTCCCTATTCTAGGCTTATCAGCCCGTATTTGTTCGACTTAGTACATAAAGTTGACACTGTAGAGACGAAAGTCCAGGATGCAGGGCTCACAGAACTAGTTAGTAAATATCCCCAGTGTTTCAGAGGTATAGGAGTGTTGCCTAGAACATACAATATGGAGCTCAAAAATAATGGAACTCCTGTAATTCATTCTCCCTGTAAAGTACCAATTGCACTTAGAGAGCCCCTAAAGAAAGAGTTGGATAGACTAGTCGAGGAAAATATAATTTCTAAAGTAGATGAACCTACAAAATGGGTAAATTCCCTTGTTATCGTACACAAGCGAGAGTATTAGAATTTGCTTAGACCCGCAGGATTTAAATTGTGCTTTAATGAGGAAACGTTTTCCATTACCTACACTGGAGCAAATCACATCGCAGATGGCAGGTGCAAAGTATTTTAGTGTTCTGGATGCCTCACAGGGATTTTGGCTAGAGCAACTTAGCCAGAACAGTGCAGACCATTGCACTTTTAACACACCATGGGACAGGTACAAATTTTTGTGTATGCCTTATGGTATATGTTTGTCTCCAGAGGTCTTTCATCGAAGGTTTGGGAAAGTCACAGGGCAGTACCTCCACTAATGGTGAGATCTGTGGGAACCAACAGGTTGTTTCTCAGGAGTTTAAAGGGACTGAGGATTTATACAAGGATGGGTTTCGTGGCTTTACAGAGCAGGAGTGTCAGGAATGTGAGATCTGAGAATGCAACTGCAGTTAAAAGAAGTGCTTATTTGGGAACTCAAATGGTTGTCAACAAATACGATGAACCCATCCTAAAATGAAGGTATGGCAGACCCATCAAACCTACCAAGTGGTACAGTAGGACTGATTTTGTGTAGTTATTTATGAAAATTAAGTGGAGCTTCAGAGCACAGATAGCATGGTAGGCTTATAACTTGCTCGCGTACTGTAATCATTGAAGTGTATTGGAATAAGTAGGCCAAGTTAGGTTGTAAAAATGTGTTGTTTATGGCATTGTTGATATTTAATATTACAGGTCTGATGTTTGTAATTAAGTGTATTTACATATATGTATTGTGGTATTGTCAAAAGTCATGGTATTATAAAATAGTGTTGTTTATGGTGTTGTTGATATTTAATATTGCAGGTCTGTGATGTATGTAATTAAGTGTATTATTAACACGTGTGTATGTATGTATGTAAAAATGACAACATTGATGCATTATACTCATGGGCGTAAATCCCCGGGGGGGGGGGGGCCTGCCCCCCCCCCCTGGAATTCGAGTGCCCCCTTAATAGGGGGGGGGGCTCGCTTTTTGTCAGTAATTTTTCAATTTATAAATTACGCTAGTACTTAAGTACTTAAATAGATGCTAAGCAATGCTTCTGACATGGTTCGTGAAAATCCGCATTGGTCCTAGCAATATTTTAACGGGATGAGACTATACATTCCTGAGTAACTCTGTCACACTACGTGCCACATTTTCCTTCCGAAGTTCCGAGAATTCTGTCCCAGAAAGTCTTCATAAAGCGACAGCCTACCCCTTCGGCCCTTCCCCTTACACTTTTCCAGGTACCAGGATTCCAGGAACAGCCCATGTCATTGGCAACATTAATTGTGCTACCCTTTCTGGTTAGTTCGCGTCCTGCAGTGGTTATGTGCAGTGATATTTGAGAAAAATGTCGGTGCAAAGTAAATGTAATACTTTAGACAAGTGGTTTAAAAGATGTTTTGATGGTGTCTCTGCTCAACAAGAAAAGAAAACAAGAATAAGAGAAGTACGTAGTAATTTTTTATTAATTTCAATGCTTAAAATTTAAACAATTGTGTAATATTGAACTGTAATGTGCTACGATGATTTTACAGCAAGTTTTCTTGGAAAATACCATTTATAGTGACAATGGCGACCCTCACCGTAGCGTAGGCCGTGTCTGGATTAACATTTGAAAGTTGTCTAAATAGCCAAGTTACCAGAATAAGTTGACTAAATTAATGCTGCATTTACTATTTTAACGTGTAAAGGATCATTTAATTACTAAACCATTATATCGTTAACTATTTTTCAGTAAAAACGTAATATTTAGTAAGCCGGGAATTTATTAATGTATGTAATAAATATAATGAAGATACTTGGAATCCATGAGCAAAATTAATTAGCAGTTACTATTCCATCAAAATATTTGCGATGTATTTCACGTGAAAATCACTGAAGATACGTAAAATGGTACGGTTATGGTTATGTATAAATGTTTGTTTGTGCTGGTTACTTCTTTTCATTTTTCGTTGATTTCTGTCTGCAACTCGCGTGAGTTCCCCTACCAAGAATTCCAACTTTTGTACCAATAAAAGGCTAACTTTGATATTTCTACAGATTTTTTAATAACAACATTTTGTTATCCTCAAATTTAGTATGCCAGACCAGATAGATGTCCACATTATCAGAATAAGTGAAACGGATGATCCGTGAACTCTGATACAACCAGCTGATGATCGGTTTTTATTAAATACTAACTCAACACAAGAAATTTAAGATTGACTCTGTCGGTGATTTAATAATAACCGAGTTGTGAACTGTGAGGCGAGCACACTAGGCAGTACAATATTATCTACAGCAAAATGTTATGTTTATTGATATTTCCATCATGTTTACAGATTCACCTTAATCACTGATTGTGTAATTTTTTCTTATTCACACTGCATGAAAGTGATTTGAGAGATTGTTAAAAATTAGTTTAATCAATTTCATAGTAATCTTCTTAAAATAAGCTATTGGCTTATTATTAATTCTGCAGTTGCAGGAACTAGATTAAATATTTATTTACACTAAACATTTAATGCTTCAACGGAAATATATTTTTTTCTGTTTCCTTAAAATTTTACTGAAAACAATGTTTAGTGGTTCATCTTTCCACGCCTACATCAGAATATTTATTTTAAGCAGTCCTGCAATGTTATAGGAAACAGCTACATATATTAATATTTTTCATGTAGACTTATAACAAAATAAAAAATAATGAAAATAGGCCTACTTGATCGGCAGTTCAGGAATATATTTCTCTTTTGTAGGAAAACGAAGGAAGTGAACCGCATCGTAGCACATGTCAGTTGCAAATTACTGCCTTGTCAGGAAATAAGGATCACAAAAGTAAAGAACACGAATGTGATGATAATGTTCTCATAGCTAATATTTTGAGTTCTGAGGCTGGGTGTAGCAACTCAAAAACTTTGTCTTGTCTTGATAAATTAGAGTTAATACCTAGTCAGAAACAAAGCGGGCAGGTGAGAACATTTCAACCTCATTGGAAAAACCAGTTTCCAAGGCTCATCACAAAACCAGGCATTGGAGCAATATGTGAAGTGTGTATAACTGCTTTTAGTGATTTATCAAATCGTGCAGATTCCACCTTCGTCACAAAAGGTTTACTAAATTGGAAAAAAGCCCTAGAAAAGTTAATAAAACATGAGGCAAGTAGAAGTCATGCTTTCACTTTAGAACTTTTGTCCCACAAAAAACATTCACAGCCGATAGAAGCTCAGATTAATTCACAAACAAAAATACAACAGTCACTGGCACAAGCATGTTTGTTGAAGATATTAAATTCTGTGAAACTCTGTTTGAGACAAGGTGTTGCTCTTAGAGGTCACAATGAGGGCGAGGGAACATTTGTTCGAATTCTGAAAATTTTTGCAGAAGACAACAGCGAGCTATCTTCTTGGTTAGAAAGAAAAACCACCTGGACTAGTCCTCAAGTTCAAAATGAGATTGCAGAACTCATGTCGCACCAAATTGTCAGAAGCATTTGTGAAAGTGTAAATAGGGCAGGCATTTTTTCTATTGTAGTTGATGGGACACAAGATGTCTCGAGAATTGATCAGCAGACAATATGTATAAGGCATGTTGATGAAAGTCTGACATGTCACGAAGATTTTGTTGGATTCTATTCAACGTTATCAACAACTGGGGAAAGTTTGGCAGAAATAGTGGTTGATGCGTTGTGCCGGCTTCAATTACCCATAAGCAATTTAAGGGCTCAGACTTGCGATGGGGCAGCTAACATGAAAGGAGAATATAAAGGAGCTCAAGCTAGGATAAAAGAACTCCAACCTCTGGCTATTTATGTTCATTGCGCAGCACATGTTAGTCATCTAGTAGCAGAAGGTGTGTGCAGCGGTAACACAGGCAAACAAAGTCTTTAGGAAATTACGTCAGCCAGAGTGGAAAGTTCAAAGCACTCTTAAAAGTATAACCATGCAAACACGTGGTGGCCCATCTTCAGTGAGTGTTCGGCCATTGTGTCCTACAAGATGGCTGGCAAAAGTTTCATCCTTAAAATCAATCCTCGAGAATTATGAATCTATTCTAAATGCCCTTGAAGAAATGCAGAGCAGTGGGTCGGACAAAGCTGGTGCTCTGAAATATGGTCTGAGTGATGGAAACGTTTTTCTTGGACTTTGTATAGCAGTTGATATTTTAGCTCCTTTAGAAAACATGAACAGGGTTTTACAAGGTGTTGGCCAGACCGTTAGTGGAGCACTTCAGGTCGTGAAAGGTGTTACACAGGCTTACAAAGGCAAGAGATCAGAAGAATGTTTTGCTTCAGTATTTGCATCTGCAGAATCCATTGTAAATAAATTTGAACTGAAGCCTATTGCTACACCCAGGAGAAGTACAGAAAAATCTGAAGAAAAGTATTTTAGAAGAGAATACTTTTCTATGATTGACACAGCAGTGTCGCAACTCGAAGAAAAATTTCAACAGACAGGCATTGAACACTACAAAAAACTAGAAGATTCACTTCTACAAGGTCGTGTTCTAGAGCAGCTCAGAGAATAGAGAGAGTTAAATCACGTAATGCTGCCCATTCAACTGCAAATGTTTAGTGCTCAATACAGCTACAGTAATGTGGATGATGCCGTTGTGATGCTGAAATCGATGGTTTCAGAGGTAATTTTTTTAAAATCTACAATCTTATGAATTAACTTGTTGATTGTTTTAGAGTTCTATAATCAAAAACTATTAACGACTTATCATTCACTTTTTCAGTACATGATTTCTATAATATAACTTATTTAAAATTATTTAATTAGTAACATTGGCTATGGCTACTAATTTATGAACAATTTCCTTTTATGTGAGAAAATTATTTAAAGAAGTTGAACATCTTGTTAAATTGCTGCTAGTTATTCCAGCATCATCGTGTGAAGGTGAACGCAGTTTCAGTGCTCTTAGGCGTTTAAAGACATGACTGAGAAGTACGATGAATCAGACGTGCCTAAATTCTGTGACTGTGTGTCACGTTCACAAAGAACGATTGGACGATATAGATCTAAAAGGTCTAGCCAAAACGTTTGGCACAAAATCTGAAATAAGAATGAACACTTTTGGCAAATGGTAATCTTTCTTGTAGATTAAGTGTTTTATGTTTTTTTTAAGTAAAAATTTCTGTATCAAAAATAATATGTTTACAAGGGTTAAGTTTTGTGATAATATTAGGGGTTTTATGTGATCTTAATATACAAAAAATTTGAGTAAAAACCATTTCATCGACATGTAAAGCAAATTAAAAATCACTGCAGTTAAATAATATTTTCGCAACAGATACAGCATAATTTTTTGTAGAAAACCCATTCTTCTCCTAAGAAAACTGTTAAAATAGCTTCTTTTTGAACCATGAAATCCTGCCAGGAAAACTGCTAAAGTAGCTTATTTTGGACCTTGAAAATCAAATTTTTCCAGGGGAGACCCCCCGCACCCCCCCTGCCCCCAATAACTTGGGCATGGGTGAATTTCTCGGGCCCCCCCCCCTGAAATAAATGGGGATCTATGCCCCTGATTATACTTACTGCTATTGAAAAAGGAAGATGTCATGAGAATAAGTGGGAATTGTGATATGTAGAAGTTGGCAAGAACTGAAGTGGACTTGGCAATCAGGGATAGCTGTAAGATCATGTATGCATGAATCAGATTGATTCATTGTACCCCACACTGTCAACTTTGTTGTGACTATAAATAAGGTCCAGGCAAAGTCCTGTTAGTGACAAACTTATAACTGCTTTTCTCATGGATAGCTATAGCTACTTATCCTGCTGCAGAGTTCACTCAACTAGCATATTTGTCATTTTACTCACTGCTAGTTGTGTGTTCAGTGGAGCTCGGTCACCTTTCATGATATTGCTTTCAGACAGAAACCATTTTCTGCATTGATGGGAAGAATATTGCTACAGTCACCTTTCATGATATTGCTTTCAGACAGAAACCATTTTCTGCATTGATGGGAAGAATATTGCTACAGATCTAAAAATTTGGAAATAAATAATGAGATGGTTTTTTTGGGTGTTTTTGAAAATTTTAATTCTTATTTGTTTAAATTTTTCAGGGTTTTTTTAACAGTCGTAAAGATCCTGTAGCAGTGTGGACTATACCGAGATGGACAAAAAATTCAGTGGTGGCATATATGTAGATTTGACAGATACTAAGCTACTTATAATATATTTTAATGTGTAATTCCTTATCCTTGGTCTCACCAGGGCTCTGGGGTATGCAGCACCCTTAAACCTTCAGTCCTTGGAAAATTAATCCATACTAGGCATCCGTATTTACCTTAAACCAGGAATGAAAATATTTTGTAACTACCTCATTGAAATCAGTGAGTCCCTGTACAAGAACCATTACAAATACTGGTCACACATATTGATGTTTAATAAAAAAAAAAAGCCAGAAGCACAACAAATGTTACACTTGTATTAATTGTGTAGTGATTAGTTATTTTCATTTTTTCAGGCCATAGGAGAAATAGAGCTCCAAAGTAACAAAAAGAATGAACTTGGGGAACTCTTTCAAAAATATTCAGAAGAACGAGATGCACATCTGACAAAACTGCATTCACTTTCTCAAGGTAATTTTGTTATTTTTTATTTTTTTAAGTAATATTAAGTTGGTAAGCAATTCATGCAAATTTGTTCCTCATTAAATGACAACGTATATCGGCTTGTGTCATTGATAGTTTATACTATTGGTAGCCCCCACCTAATTAATTTGAAAAATCAAGAGTTGATAAATCTACTGCTTAGCAATAAACTATGTTAAACTACTTATGTTTTTGTCTGACTTATATTTTGTTGCATTTCAGCCTACCGTAGTGAATAAATACTAAAGTGTGATATGTTTTTTCATTACACAGGCTTCCTGCACAGCTTTCAAACTTACAGTTAGTAAGTCTGGGTAAAGGTACATACTATTTTATGCACTGTTTCTGTCAAAGATTATCCGCAACAGGAAGTTACTGTTGTTCAGTCAAATAAATGGAACACAAACATATACTTCGACACTTGAATCCTTCTGCTTTATTTTAGTACCTCACTTTTCCTTCTACCACTCATCTCCATACTTCATCCTGACAACCACAACAAAACACCACTCTTACCAACCCAGAAAAATAAACGTATTTACAAACATTAAATTTATCTATTAAACACTCTCCCCATAAATTTAAAATTAAGTCATATAGTTACATAATTTTGAACTTTGAGAGACCCTGGCCAAACATAAGACACACATAAACATACTTAGTCTATTCTTTAACTATAACCATGAACCTTTCTGCCAGGCTTATGTGCCTATTCAATGTCACAGGTTTGGTAAACACATCTGCAAGCTGACATTCAGTAGGACAGTACACCAAACATATGCCCTCTTCATTGACGTGTTCACAAATGAACTTAAACCTGACATCAATATGTTTGGATCTTTTAAACCCAGTGTCATTCTTGATCATTTTCATTGCACTCTGATTGTCAACATTCAAATTCACAGACAAGATCTCACCTGTTAGCTCCTTACACAATGACTTCAAAAACAACACCTCCTTCACACACTCACTAGCTGCAATAAACTCACTCTCAGCTATACTCAAGGACACCACAGGTTGCAGCTTTGTGGACCAAGAAATCGGACCTCCTGCATACATGACGATGAAGCCTGATGTGCTTCTTCTAGATATATCACTGGCATAGTCAGCATCACTGTAGGCTTAAACTCCTGCAGCAATATCTTGTATAGAGTACTGAAGTCCTAGACCTTGTGAACCTTGCAAGTATCGAAAGATTCTCTTCACCCTCTGAACATCTTCCTCTGTAGGATTATGAGTTTTCCTAGAGACCATGTTAACAGCAAATGATATCTGGTCTTGTTCTGTTGGATAGGTATAATAGACTTCCAATTGCTTCTCTGTATGGGAACTTCAAACTCTCCTTTTGGTTGTTATTCTGTGGGCTATCGTTTACGGGAACTGCTGGAGTTTTCACTGGTTTTGAATTGTCCATATTAAATGTTTTCAGTATCCTGGCTGTGTAAGATTCTTGATGGAGACTGATGGATGCATTGCTATTTACAATCTCAAAGCCAACAAATGTTTCTGGGTTCTCAGTTATCTTCACCTCAAATTCAGTCTTGAGTTTCACTAGGAGTTAATTCATTTCAGTTTCCCTTTTTGAAATCACTAATCCATCGTCAACCCATATTGCAAGGAACAAATCCCCTTCACAGTTCTTAAAGACTGACTTGTCGTCAGTTGCTGCATTCCATGTTCTTTGAGGAAATCAACAAACCTTTTGTTCCATGCCCGAGGTGCCTGTTTCAGTCCATATAAGGATTTATTTAGCTTGACAACAGATCCTGATTCATTTCCAAATCCGGACATGAAAATTTCTTCTTGCAGATTGCCATAAAGAAATGCAGTTTTTATATTGTTTTAGTGGTCTTGTTGTGTCGTTCTTATATTTAATTAGTACATCGTTAGTGTGTACAACAATTACTATGACCTCGTCAGAGTAGCTCAACTTGCCATTACCATTCAAGATACAAAAACTAACTATTGCCAACCTTGGCTGAGTACACTACAACA
>PNEQ01009781.1:35390-52090 GCA_003012365.1 Medauroidea extradentata
TAAGGAACCTCAATGTATTTACAGATACTACGGAACTGAAGGTTTCATGATAATCATAGCCAGGTTTCTGCTCACACCCTCGCACAACAAGCCTGGCTTTATATCTATTGTCATCCTTGATACAAAATACCCATCTACTGGAAAGTACACTTGGGTTCTTTTCTTTTTGAGCCCAGCCTTCCACAGATTCAAAAACCTGTTTTTTTTTTTTCAAGTGATGATTTTTCTTCTTGAATGGCAGCTAACCAACCTTCCTTGTCTTCACCTGAGATAGCTTCTTGATATGTGAGCATGACATAGTCTTGCAGGTATTGAGGCCTCTTCTTCTTTCGAGTTCCAGATTCACTCCCATTCTCATTTCCAAGACTTCTCTCAGGTTCCTCACTCCCATCTCCAAGTATTTCGTCATTTTGAATAGGGTCAAACCCGTGGAAGGGTACTTCATCCTCTTCACACTCTATATGCTGGGTATTCGGTACTCTCTCCCCTAAAGTCAGAGTTTCAGGATCTTCTTCACTGTTCTCAGCTAAGTTTTCATAAATTTTCTCTCCAGCAAATGAGTTTTCCACCATGGTAACCTTGGGGTTTTTGATGAACACTACATCTCTGGACACTTCAATTTGCCTAGTCTCTTCATTCCACAGTCTGTATCCATTTGTTGAATATCCTATCATAACAAGCTTCTTATATCTCTCATCCAGTTTCTTCACCTGTTTTAGCTTCTTTGCATATGCCTGTGCACCAAATAATCTTAGGTTCGAGAGGTTAGGTTTTTCTCCCAACCACATTTCTGCAGGTATTGACTGAACTGTAATTGATGGGCTCCTATTCAATAAGTAAGTTGCTGTACGCAAGGCCTCTCCCCAGAATTCTTTCCCCATCCCTGAGTCAAACAGAAGGGCTCTTGTTTTTTCCAGCAATGTTCTATTAAGTCTCTCCGCCTTTCCATTTAGCTGCGGGGTTGCCACAGGAGCGTAGTCTAAAATGATCCCCTTTTCACGACACTGGTTAATGAGAGCAGTACTCGCCTCCCCTGTCACATTGAATTTTGTGAGTCTTTAGATTCCATTTGGACTCCGCTTGGGCAACATTAACTTGGGCAGCTTCAAAAACATCTGATTTGTTTCTTATCAAAGTGACCATTGCAAAATGGGTGTAATCGTCCAAGAATGTAACAAAATACCTGCATCTGTCCCATGTAATATCAAGTGGTCCACACACATCTGTGTGTATTACCTCCAATGGTCTTGTCGCTCTATCTCTCTCTTTTCCAAAAGGCTTCCTTGTCTGTTTAGACCTAACACAGATTTCACACTGGGTTTCACTTCTATCCAGTAACAGGTGTTCTAATCCAGTTGACATCTCAACAAGTTTCTTTGTACTTTCAAAGTTCAAATGTCCCAATCTTTTGTGCCAAACATTTATGTCACTTGTTTGTCTTTATTCAGACAAAAATGTTTTTTCACACTCTGTCATTTTGATATTGTACAACCTAATACTATCTTTATAGCCCATAATTTTTGTCCCATCTTTACAAATTTCTACTCTATTTTCTGTAAACTTTATGACACCCTCATTTTCTGTGATCTTGTGCACAGACAAAAGATTCTTAGTCAAACCTGGAACATACAATACATCTTTCAATCTGCACTCTTGATACTCTGTCACCCTTCATCTCAGCATTTAAGTTTTCATTTCTCTTAGATGTCACAACCTCAGAGTTGATGGAGCTAGTATTTAACAATGAACAGCTGGTGTTTACCATATGCGAAGTACACCCGGAGTCCAGTATCCATGTCCCAGAATGGTTTTCACGCTCAGTCTCGGTGAGAAATGCAACCTTGTACCTATCCTGTGAAGATTTGTTGTTTCTGTATCTAAAAAAACAGTTCTGTTCAGTATGATTGTCCTTCTTACAAATCCTACATCCTTTTGGTTTTTGAACACAGTTCCTTGCAAAATGACCCTTATTATTGCACCTGTAACACACAACATCCTTGTCTACAGCCTTAAAAGCAACATTGTCAGACGCACTGGAGGGGGACCTTTCATCTTCTGCTAATAACCTTGCAGTCAGATTCGTGAGAGTCTTTTCATTCTTCTGTGTTGATTCCCAAGCCGTCAAAAAATAATTAAATCGCACTGGTAATGAAGACAGAATTTTCCCAATCATTGTTTCTTCATCCACTGTATGTCTTACGCTTTTCAGTTTCACTGATAAATTTTGAAGTTCAGATAGTCCAGTCGCGACGTCTTCAATTTTATAGTTGAAGAAACTTAGAAGTAATAGACTTTTATTTTGACAACTGTCTCTTTCGTAAATTGAGCACAATTTCTCGAACATCTCCTTGGCCGTCTCACGTGACATAATAAACTGGGTGTTACTTCTGTCGATCGTTGTGATAATATACTTCTGAGCCCTGGCATCCTTCCTAATCCAATCTTTGTCCTTTTCTGTATCAGTATTCACGGCGGTGGTTATCACTTCGTAAATGTCGGCAGCTTTAAGTAACACTACTATCTGAAACTTCCACACACTAAAATTTGAATGGCCTACAAGTTTTTCTACGTGATTGAAATTGTCAGAAGCCGCTGAAGCCATTTTCTCCACGAAGCACGCAGCTTCTTGTTCCACATTTAACTTATTTTACTGCACAGCACAATTTCACTGGGCCCATAACCTGTTGTTCAGTCAAATAAATGGAACACAAACATATACTTCGACACTTTAATCCTTCTGCTTTATTTTAGTACCTCACTTTTCCTTCTACCACTCCATACTTCATCCCGACAACCACAACAAAACACTACTCTTACCAACCCAGAAAAATAAACTTATTTACAAATGTTAAATTTATCTATTAAACAGTTACCACTACATTAATTTCAAATTAAGTGAAGAATTTAATTTTTGTTAAAACGTTTACGATAGTAACCTTGCATATTGTGAGTTCAAAAACCGTGTTTGCAAAGTGTTTTACCTATGAGGTGACCAAAGTTGTTGATACTGACAGACTACTGTAGGTGTATTTAACTCCTAGAAGAAAACGTAAGTAGTTTTCATGTATATAAAACTGTTGATTTTTGTAAATTGGGTTTTATAATAAACTTGTAAAACACTGTCAGACATGTTTATGCCAAATATGTGACAAATAAACTACTAGGTAGCATTATAAGAAAAAATGTATATTATTAAAAATAAAAATATAAAAACTTTTTTTTCTTCATCTTTTGGTCTGATAGAGCAAGTAAAACTATTTTTAAAAACACGCAGGGATTATAATGCATTGTATAAGGCCACAATGACAGTATTGTATTTCATAAAATTTCAGAATACTTAGCACTTGCTCTTTCTGGTTACTGTATAACTTATTAAATTTTTTTTTGTTCAGTAACACTTAGGCCTAGTTGGAGTTTCAGCACACAGAAGGGAGTGAGTAAACCATTGTAACACAATCTCACTGCAAAGTGCTCTGGGTTAACATACTTGCCTCAAGGATTCAGAATTTTTTTTTTCGAAGAAATTAAAAAACCAAAAGTATGTATTTGTTAAATTTTTTTTTTTCTTCAAATTTTGATATAAAAAGTAAATGTATTTTTATTTTTAATGACATTTAAAAAAATCTAAGTCTCTTCTTAACAGTGACACCTATTACAACGTTGTAGCTTTTACAGACTTTAAGATGTTCAGATAATAATAAATGCTTGAAAGTGTTGATTATGCTACACAGCAACCAATGGCCATATTGGTCCGTAGTTACAATATGGTAGCAGATAATATTAATAATTTATTGTTGTAAATGTTACTTTAGTACTATGTAATGAGTAGACCTTTGTTCCTTGTTTCTGTCAAGCGATGCTGTCCATCCCTCAAGTTTTTTTTTGTGTGTGTGTGTGTGTTTGTGTTTGTGTTTGTGTGTGTCTGCTGTAACTTTATGGCTCAGAAACTTAACTATCTTCATCCCAAACATACTCTTGGGCATGTAGATGGTAATGCCCTCATCACTGTACTTTTTTAACACATGATGCAGTGTCACATCATATTGCTGAGGAGTTTCCCCCCTATACAAGAACATTGTCAACATGTTACAGAAAATTGGGTATTCATTCTAGTACCTGAGCAATTTTACAGCTGAATTATTCAGGTGCAGCATTTACTCCAAATCATAAATCATATCATAATGACGTACCTCCTCAGGCCCGAGACCAAAGCCTGAACTTCAGACACGTGTCATGAGATGGGGGGGAGGAGTGCGATAGCAGCGAGAGTAAGCCTGGAAATAACTATACAGTTTTAATGTAGATGATAATAACAGCAATCTAAAGACAAACAAATGAGACTAGAATTAATCAAAATAATTAGGTATGGTAAATGTATTTTGAGTGTGGCCATGAGCGATGCTAATGCTTCCGGCACGCATCACGTGCGGCCAGTGCGCGCACTTCTCACCCCAGTTGTTCTCTAGCATGCAGTGCAGTCGGTTGTGTTTTGCGAGGGAGGCTACATCTTTGTCTTCAACTGATGGTCATTCATTCTGTTTGTTAGTAAGTTTATCCGGAACCTTTTGCATCGTTACCTCCCTCGCGCACACGGTTAACGTGATCAGCATTGTGTTTTGTTTTGATCCGTTCATAAATATAACACTTAGCAGCCAGCAGAGGCATTTGGTTAGCGTGACCACGTGGTCAGTGGTCACTTCAATTTTGAGAACTCCAGATTAATTACGTAATTTTCTGTATTAAAGTTAAGTAGAGGAGAACACGGGGAAAGAGTTACGACCAAGTTGCAAGTGTGTGTAAAGTCTAGCGTAACCTAAACACATGGTCGAGTAAAAGAGTGAAACTAAGAAGTATGTCGTTATTTCGAGTAGCTGGTTTTTGTTCCATTGCAGCAGGTGAGGCGTGCTCCTGGCCTACAGGGAGCGGAAGAGTGTAAGTATCAGCTACACCATCCTGAGGAGTGCTTCACGGCCCCTATACGCCCTGAGATATCTCGTGTCTCCCCGACTCAGCCGGGGCAATGGTTGAGTGGCGCCCATTTACATTAATACCTACGTAGTTTGTCTCCCTCAGGAACTAAACTGTGTCAATAAATTGTTGTTCAAAGCGCATAAGAAATGCGGTCAGAGGGTGGCTGCATTTGCTAAGGGGCACCTGAAAGAACCCTGAATTTGCTTCGATTTGCCTACTGAACCTTATGTATCTGAAAAACGGGACGCTTGACATACGTATTCAATTCAGTGAAATTGTAACAAATTCTCAAACCACCACACTTATCACAACATAGGCCTTGATCCACTGTTGAAAATCCATGAATGAAATTAATTTCCTTCCACAGTGTCTCCTTCAGCTGCTGCAACTGTGTCAATGGGGAACATGCACAATTTTTTCAATGTTTTAATTTGATTCCGCAGGCATTTTTAAGCAATAATGACATTTTACTTTTAATTTCTATGCATTGATTCAAGTACAATCTGCGAAAAAGTAACGTAATTTAAAAAGCCCGCCGAAATGCTCAACTTCAGCATGGTGCCGACTGTGACATCATCCGGCGAAACTCCAGCCTGCTTGCTGCCTACGGCCCATAGCTGTCGTGCGCACATCGCGAGAAGTATGACAGAAAGTTAAAGTAATCTCGACTTGGTGCAAAACGAAAGATGTTCACGTCTTATATAGCACGTAAGTGTTCTGATACGTACTTAAAAATAATCGGGAAGTTATTTTGTTCCTGAACGAAAATGTGAAAAATTTCGCAAAACAGTGGATATAAATTATTTGGCAAAACTGCGAATCATCACTACAATCATATATATTTTTGTCTTCAATGCTTCCACATAATATTTTGGACGTAGGCTCTATACATGATATTTCTACAAATAATTGTTTTTGTGAGTTAAATGTAATCTGAGTGACCTTAAACACACACTAAGCGCTATTTAAACCTGAGACATTTAAGAGATACAAGTAAAACCCAAGCAGGTTACTTTTTATAAACGCAGTTAGTAACTGAGAAGAAAGAATAATATATATACACAAACATTAATTTAAAGGCAATCATTAAAGTAGTAGTCAGAGTAAATAACTCGCACACAGCATTTTAGAAAATACAGAAAAAAAAATATTGCGTTTCATGCAACATGCAAAGCCTTACATAGTTCGAGGTCTACTGGTAGATAGCAGCAGCGTGGAAGAACCCAAGTAGTTCCAGAAGTCACGGTAGGTAGCAGAACACAATAAAATGTATTAATTATCTAAATATTATAAAGCCTAGCAGGTATTGTTTGCAATTCAGTTCCCATCAATATATATTACAAATGCGTACAATTAGGAGATATTCCAAGTTTGAGTTAACGTTCGTAGTTAGTAAAAATATATTTTTAAAAATGTAAACGTTAGGCATTACGACCAATCAAATAGCAACTAACCATTGCACTCTTCACATTTTTTTACGTTTATTATTTTATATATCCTATTTCCAGATAAGGAACGTAAGAGTAAGTCACAAATTTTATAAAAATAAGAATTATTTATTACGCGAGAGGCAAACAATCGAGCAGAATCGTAGGAAAAAAGAAGCTGTTCAGCTTTTGGAAGCGTCTCACGAAAGTGGTTTTCAGAGTAAAAGCTTACGTGAATAGGCAAGTGATTATTTAAACTATTATTAACATGTTAAGTATGGTATCAAAGAACAACTAATATTTTAGTGTGAATCTCACGCCACAATCGCATTTCACTTGATATTCTCTCAGGCGAGATCTGAGAAACAATTAGGCTATAAATGCGGCCCTGAAATGGTGCGAACCATTAGCTACACGTATTTGTTTGTATTAAAAATGCATATTCTGTAACACAATTCACCACCACGATAAATATCCACCGTACTACACGCTTAAAGACTTCAACACGAACGTATTGTGACTGCAAGTAGTTTTGTAACTCCTAAAGTAATATACAGACACCATAAACAACGTAACTGGCCTTGCCTCAAGTAGGAAAACGTCTCGACATTAAGTTTAAATGTTATTTAGCGATAAATCTAAATGCTGGTAATGTTTTGAGTTAAATACCAGACACACGCATGTTCCCCATTGCAGCTCAGATTTATGACACATATTCACCACTTATGTCTGGAACTCATCAACTGCATTTTCTCACTCAATGTAGCATCTTGCATGCCCACAATGATGCAGTCTCTTATCAACTCATTGTGTATATTTCCATATTGTCCATTATAAATTGTTGAGCAGGTTCATCACATTGCTGAACACATTTATTGAATTTTAAGTGCTCGAATATCATGTTGACACAGGGCTGGAAATGCCTATCAGAGGCCTTCACTTCTGTCCATCCCGACGTTGGTTTTTCAAACGTAACTATAACATCATCAGTATTATCGCTTAACAAATACATCAACATATCTATTTTCTCAGAATCTTTGCAGCTGTTTTGCCCACTTAAACTGTGGTAGCAAGTGAATTGCACTTTCCACCTAAACCAGGCATTTGGATCACTGAAATCAAGCGGGCACGGTGGCTTGATGTGATTGTGCACCGGAGATTGGATTTTTTATCGTCTTCCCTACTGCCCGAAGCCATTTTGAATCTGATGCCATACAAGTTTGCTAGCTCTTGTTATTCTTGTAGCTGTTGTCAATGCAACTCAGGACTAACCTACAACATATCTTTCTGCACTGCAGAGTCGCAGTTTTACCGCTGCCACCGTATTGTACAAGCTGCTTTAGTACAATATAATGAATAGGTCTTTGTTACTTGTTTCTATCGCGCGATGCTGTCCTTCCTTCAAGTTGCCATGACCTCCCCTCCCTGTCTCTCTCCTACTACTTGAGTCAGGGTGTGAAGTGAGTGAAGAGGTTTTGGTCAACTCTTAACATCGAGGTCTGAAACGCTGGTGAGGTGTGATATGATGTGAGTATGGAGCAGCACCGGAATGAATGGGCAGGGGAAACAGGAGATCCCCAAGGAAACCTGCCGACCAGCGGCATCGTCCGGCACGATTCTCACATGCATTATCCAGGCATCGACCCCGCCGGGAATCGAACCCGGATCGCCTTGGTGGGAGGCGAGAGGTCCGACCCCTCGGCCACCGTGGCCCCCACTTGACTCAGGAATACAACACTTAGGATTTGCATAGTTCGAACCAGTGGCAGTGGAGAAGGGGGAGTGGAAGACACTGTCCTACCCCAAACAGACAGCATTTGTCCCTACCTAAGTTTAACATGTACATTCAATAATAAAGTAGTTAATTTTTTCTTGAATTTAGGAAATCAAAATATTGAAACAAATAAGAAAGGAACTGGGAGGGTTTATTGTAAACTTACTAGGATAGATTTGAGTTTTGTAAGACCGTTTACATGAAAAGTCAACAGTGGCCTTAGTGGTTCAATGTACTCGGATTCCCAAACCTTGGAATACCAGTAAGTGAGGGGTCATAGCTGCTCTTCTAAGGTATAAGTCACTTTCATTAAAAACTGTCTGCTTAATAAAATAAAATATAATTTGAAGAAACAATGTCACAAAATCCTTGCAAACGGCTCGTGCAAGTGGACGTTATGAGCGCTATAAATATAGCTACTGGCGAAGTTTATACTTTATTTTAAGTTAGACATGTAGTTGATGCTCTTCCAAGGTACATTTTAGTTAGAAACAGCCTCCCTATTTCAATAAATTATTTTTTCAACAAATAATATTACAATATCTTGGTGAAAGGCATGTTAATGTGCAGTAGTCACTCTAGGAGCGTCGGGGAATGGGGGATCGGTTTAAAGTTACAACCTCTCTTTACCTTAGCCACAAAGAAATGGCAAAAACTAAAAGTCTAGAGTAAATTTTATCTAAATAATATTATTATTTCTACCAGCAGTATATTCAAAGTTTAGACATGAAAATGGTAATATTAGAGGGGCTGCTGTGGACAAGAGGTTAGACCTCTCGCCTCCCATCAAGGCAATCCGGGTTTGATTCCCGGCGGGGTCGGTCACCGGATTTTCACATGTGGGAATTGTGTCGGACAATGCCACTGGTCAGTGGGTTTTCTCGGGGATCTCCCGTTTCCCCCATCCATTCACTGCTCCATTCTCACATCATGTCACCCCCCACCAGTGCTGAAGACCTGGATGTTAAGCGCTGACCAAAATCTCTTACTCACTCAACAAATGGTAGATCAGCCAACTAGCAGTGTACTTTGTCCAATGAGACTATTTGTATGTTGGTAAAAGGCTTGCTACTGTTCTTGAACGATCAATCACGTTGACGTGCTTGTAATATTGCAAAATTTCCTTACTTCACAAAGACCATTTAGATATTGAAAAGACCAAAACATAAGCCAGGTAAGCATTTTTTTTCGCCATTGTTATTGTACACTGGAATTTTGTTAAAAGATTTTTTGCATGTCAAACTCTCACGAACAGAATGCAGCAGAAGTGCTGGAGTACACTACATACCTGAACTTTCATTTGAGAAAGTGAGAGGTGATCTTGATTGTTGTGCTGCAGTACTATTGCAAATGGATTGAATCAGTCCCAGTGAAAACTAGTAAGACAGTGGAGATGTAAGAGGTTTAAAGTTGGTGTTCACCACTCAGATTTAACAAAATACATTGTGTTGGATTATATTCTCTTCAATTCACACAAGTATCAAAGTTGGCAATAACTTTAAGGTTTTGATATTGTTACTACAAGTCCTCATTACTCAAAGTCAAATGGACAAGCTGAATGAACAGTTTAGGTCATAAAGAACATGCAGCTGAAGTACTAATAATATTCAGCCAGCAATCTACCTGTCGTATTACATGAGTTCAGAAGTGCTCCCCTGTCTGAAGTAGGCTTGTCACCGGCACAGTTACAAACGAGCTGACATGTTAGAATAAAGCTGCATCAGAAGCACAAGTTGTTATAACTACACATGCTGGGTAGAACATACACTGAAAACAAACATCAGCTCTATACTCTAGTAAGGTTTATGAGTTATTGTGAACTCTGCAGCACTGGTGCATTCGATTAATCTGTTGGTAATGATGAGCTCCATGTCTTGTTTTCATGTTTGATATCAGAGCTGTGTGAAAACCTATCCCTCTTCAGGAATACGATATCAGAGCTCTGTGATTTGTCTGGACCTCGTCAGGAATACGTACTCGGAAAATGGTGACATGTTCCCCCCCACCTCCATCCATCATCTTAAAAAAAAAATTGAAAAAAATTGTTTTACACATGAAATAAAATGTAACATTTTGTAACTCTTTAATGTCAACATCAATATTGATTTTTGTGTGGACTAGTGACCATAAGCTATGTCTTGCAGGGGAAAAGTGTGTAAATGTTGTTTTAATGTTGTTTTAATGTTGTTTGTAGTTTTAAAAAAAATACTTGAGAAAATTGTGCCTCGCTCCTTCCCCTTTTCCAAATTTTTGTCATGCTGTGCCTATGTATGTATGTCTCTTACGTCTTCATGCTTCAGTAATTTTCATCCCAGATAGTCTTATAGAGTGTTATAGGTTTTCTGATTGTTTTTAATTTTTGTACGGTGTTTCCTACTATATGTGTTAATTCTTTGTTTGATTTTGTGGAGTATTGTTCAGTACTGTTCTCAGCTCAACAATTTCATTATACAGCTTGTTTCATTGACTGCTTACAGTTCTCAGCCAGTTTTCATGTGGTAAATTTAGCTTGTCTTTCTTCTTTAATCATTTAATCACATAGCCACCAGTCGTCCTTCGCCCCTGCTTTTCCTTTTCCATAATTTCCAGTGGGTTGAGATGCAAACTTTCACATTAAAAATCTTGACCTTATCATCAACAAAGTGTTTTGCATTGCTTTCTATTGAAATCAACCTCAATGACTCACTTGGTTATTGTACCCTGTCCAAGGAAGTGTTGTGTTCCGTAAAAGCGGGTGACTAGAGATGTATGGTTTGACTTGGGATATTTAAAAAAATTGTTTTGTCCTTATATGGCAGTCCTAGTAAAGAAGTTTTGTTATGATAAAGTCCAAGTAATTAATGTTCACATAAAATTATTCTAATTTTTCTCACATTTGACACCCCTATAATATAATAATTGTGTGAAAGTCATCTATCACCCAGGTCACTCCCATTTGCTGTCCTTGAATATTCTCTACCTGTCACCTGTCTGTGTATCAAGCAGCGACAAAGCTTAGCATTCTGAAATGGGACCCTTTCAAAGTACGGTCTAGAGAATACAAACCATGACAAAGCAATTCAACAAAACTTACCTCATTTTGAAATTGTGTATCAACTTATTCTTTCTAATGGTCCACTAGTCTCTTCTTGTGGCCTACGAATTAATTATTGATTGAAAAACTCAGTCTTCTACTGAAAGTATGGTACTTTCCACCTTGTTATTTAATTTCATGTTAAGTAAAATTATGGCATGCCCAATGTCGCAGAAAACTAGGTGAGACAAAAACAAACTATGAAAACTAGCCAAGAATAGCTGTTGTTGGAACTTGCATAAAAATATGTATGGTAATAAATCACATAAAGAAATATGTTACACAAAACTTTGAGAAACAAAAATAAATAAAATTGAATTGGAAATCTTAATTAAATAACTAGGTGTTGTGTACACAGTTATGGAGGTTGGCAGCATTGACTGTAAAGTGTAAACAACTAAGTTAGTATTTTATATGTTGTATGTCTCGTGTGTCTCAAGCTTCGCACAGTGAGTAACAACCTCAAGCTATAAGGGTAAATATCAAGAATCCCTACTCATGCGAAAACTAACAAAAGAACTGCAGAAATGTACTATTTACGATTAATTACATTGAATAATAACAGAAATTAGTAGTTGCGATTAAAATTTTGCCTACATTCTACCAAATCGATAGTGGGGAGGGTTATGAAGATCAGGGAAATTGTGGGGTAAAAGTACGTAAATTAATAACAATAAACAGCTGAACTGTACTGTTTACAAGTAATTTCAGTAAAATATAACCGAAATAAATAGCCGCTAGTAATAAAAACGCCTGCATTATAAAAAGTCTATAGCTGTAAAGGAATGTTAAAATCCAGGAAATCGCGAATGCAAAATATTCGTAGTAACCATGTAAATACACAATAACAAAAGCTATTTTAACTTGTCCTAGCACAAATTGAAATTATAGAAAACAAATAGCCTACCATAGTAAATGCATACAAATTACCTATTGCACTTATATACTAGCATACCACATCAATATTTTTAACTGAAATACCTGTGGACAAAATATGTTGCATTTTTAATTCACATTGTACGCATGGTGTACCGATGTTATATGTCTTCAATACCCATTCTACACACTATTTAAACACATTCTAATGCCAATAGAAGTCGCACAAAGCTACAAAAGAAATATTTAATACATACCGTATGCATGTTAGGCAAATATTATATAACTGAAACGTCATAATTATAGTTCACAACCACTACGGTACGAAACGCACATTTTGCACGCTTCTTTTACTAAAATAACAAGAGAAATATCTGAAACAAAAGTTTTTACTTAGTCAACCCGATAGCGGTTACAAATCCTTCGCCACGATCAGTAAATTATTAATTTGTCCCCTTTTGCAAGGTACAGGAGTCGACATCTCTCAACACACGTTGTACGCGTAATGTATTCGTTCCTGTGTATTTATCAGCGAAATTCAACTATCATCCACGAGAGTTCCAAATTTAAAAAATCTATAAAACACACACTACATACACACTAGCACGCCGTGAAGCACTTTTACTTTCAAGTATCATTTGTACTGCACACCTTCAAATTCTCCCTGAATACGCACAGCTACAGCTGTGAAAACACGTGTTATAAGGCCCATTCTACAATGACACGAACGGACCAACGCAACACAGAAGTGGACTACGTAAAAAGTTGGCTTTTCTCCTATTGGCTGCATGTAGTTACGGACACGGAAGAGTTGGGAGCTGACGAACTTATAAAGTTCTTCCGTAAGCTTATCCGTTTACGCATACGTTGTTTTGAAGATTTGATTCAGAAGGTTTTACTCAGTCCGCCTCCGTTTTACGTGTTACCGTCCGTGCCATTGTAGAACGGGCCTAAGCATGGCAGTTTTTCTACAACTGAATTTGCTACCTAAAGAACAGTTGTGCAATGTGTTAGTGCTACTTTCATTAGTTAACGCTAGGAATGCTAGTTCCACATAAACATATCATGGCGAAGACGTAAAACACAGGATTCGGACTTTGAATTTGGACGAAAAACTGCAAATTTCAAAGTAAGTAAACTACAATTTTCTTTACGTGTGTCTACTTTTCATCGCTGCAGAAACATTTTTATTAATAAACTTTACCTGTTACACCAATAATTTAGCCGCTACACGATGAGTAGTGATTCTTTATATTTACCGCTATAAGAACTACGAATAGCCGTATGGATTGAGTAGACACCACGTTGGCAGCGAGAGATACAAGCGCACACATCAGGCGGCATCGGATGCCGAAACGAGTGAATTGCAAAACATAAACTCTAGTGGTGCTGTGGAATTCTTTCGAGGAATTTGTTCTGGGCGGGACACCTGTTTTTGGCAAACAAAGTGACAGACACGGATGGGATGTAGACTATTTTCTTTATGGTATGCAGGGCCAAATTGTACAATTTGCAGGCATCATCATGTCTACCCAAAGCTACAAATGAAGTGGACATAGGGGCAATTTTAACGGCACTGTCCAGCCACTATAATCCCAACTGAGCGAGATAGTGGAAATCTACAAATTCTACAAATGTGACCAACAAACAGGGGAGTCGATCGTGAATGCATGGCCAAGCTGCTGCAGCTGTCAAACCATTGCAACTTCACCAATTTAAACAGAATGTTATGGGATTGGTTGGTGTGGGGAGTGTGTGACAAGGTACTGCAACATTCTGGCCAAGGACAATTTGATAATTCAGTCCGCCATAGACGTGACCACTGCTGCCAAAGAAGCTAGTCGTAATGTCACTGACCTTAAAGGGGAAGTGAGTGACCACCTGGTAGAAGCAGTAAACCAAGTAGGCCTAAGTGTTTCCAGATGCCAGGCTGGTTCGCAGAATAAGGCAACCCGAGGAAGTGAGTGTATCAACTTTGCCAAACAGATGCAGGAACCACCACCTTGCTGGCACTGTAACGGTCCTTGTAGTGCGAAAAATTGCAAGCACCGCTCCACAAGGTGCAACTACTGTTCCAAGCAAGAACACCTTGAGCAAGCATGCATCTCCAAAATGAAACTGGATGCCAAGGCGCAAGGCTCATACAAAGGCGCAACTAAATTAAAAGTTGAGCTTTTAGTGTAACAGAAAGGAGGGACTCGTCTGAAGAAGACACAGTCTTGTGTCTTATACAACCTGTAGCAGTTGCAGTCTGTCTTTCCCAACAGTCATCCACCAATAAAATGACAGGTACAATTGGATGGCAGGGGCTTAGAAATGGAAGAAGACACTGGGGCTGGATTCACAGTCATTAGCAGTGACATCTGTTGTTAATTAAATGAGAAACATTAGTAACTCAGTCACCAATCATTTTAATCGTGAAAAGCATTTGTCACGTTACATGGCTACTACCAACGAGACATACAACACTCAATGTTTATATCGACTGTCACCAGTTAGCAGAGTAGGTGATTCTTCCACTACAGTGTTTACAAAACAAAAGAAAACAGCAGTACATAACAAAGCACGTACACAGACGGCACAAATATATCACTTGATTATAATAAAAACAAAACACACAACACACTCCCTTAATCTAGTGATACATTTAACTCTTAACTTAATCCTACCTTATTTACACAGAACTTATGTTTAGCCAGTGGCAGTGAGTGCCTTTGTAAGCGTATCAGCAGGCATGTCCTGACTACATAGGTATGATAGGACAAAATCATTCCTGCTCACAACTTCCCTGATGTAATGGAACCTTGTGTCAATATGCTTGATTCAATTGTGAAATACAGGATTATATACTAATTTTTGGGCACTTTGACTATCATTGAACAGCACTATATTATCATTGGACCCACTTAATTCCTCAAGTAATCCCTTCATGAACACAGCATCTTTAGCAGCGTGAGTTAAAGCAACATACTCTGCTTCCGTGCTGCTAAGCGAAACACAGGATTGTTTCTTGGCTTCCCAAGAAACTGGTCCACCACTGAATTTCAATACAAAACCACTGTAAGATTTCCTGTCAATAGGATTGTTGGCCCAATTCGCATCAACATAACCTTTCAACCCCTGACCATCGTTCTTATATGTAAGACCCAAATTTATTGTCCCGTTTAGATATCTCAATATCCTTTTTGCTGCTACCCATTGCTCCATCTTGTGGCAAGAATTGAACTGACTGAGGAAATTTGTGGCATAGCTAATATCGGGCCTAGTATTTACAGACAGATACATTAGAGATCCTATCAAAGATTGGTATGGAACATTTTGAGCATCTGCTCCATCACTACTCAACCTTAAATTTGTCATCATAGGCGTGCTTACAGGCTTAGCATCTTCCATTTTATACCTTTTGAGCAGCTCCTCAGTGGATAACCCCTGATTTATTTTGATGATCCCTTGAGATCTCTCAATATTTAATCCCAAAAAAGACTTAACCTCACCCAAATCTTTGATACTAAACTCTGTGCTTAAATCTTTCTTAAACTTACATCTTTCAGAGTCATCATTTGAAAAAATCAAAAAATCATCTACATGTACTGCAACATATGCCTTCAAATCTCCCTTTATTTTGCTAAAAATGCATGGCTCATATTTGGATTTGTTGTACCCAAGGCCTGCCATTATCCCATCTACCCTTTGATGCCAGACACGAGAGGATTGCTTTAAACCATACAGAGCCTTTTTCAAGAGACACACGTTGTTTGCCTGTTCTGGTTCCACATACCCTTCTGGCTGGTACATATAAATGGTCTCGTCTAAGTTACCATTTAAGAAAGCAGTGTTTACATCTAAATGATCAATGGTCAAGTTTAGTCTTACGGCTAATGCAAACAGTAATCTTAAGCTGATTTTGCAGACCACTGGAGAAAATGTCTCTGTTTAGTCTATGCCATGTTCCTGTGTAAAACCTTTTGCCACTAACCTTGCTTTATATTGAGCTGCGTATCCATGATCATCCTTTTTACACTGTACACCCACTTACACTTTACCACTTTTTTGTCTTCAGGTCGATTCACCAGTTCCCAAACATTGTGAGTCGAGAGGTCATCTATTTCTTTCTTCATTGCAGCTTGCCAAAGGGGTTTCTTGTCACTTTGCATTACTTCACCATAAGAGTTGGGGATGACTTCTGTTGATGTGTGATACAAGACATAGTCCGCCAGTTTCCTTGGTAGTTTCTTCAATCTTGAACTTTCTCCTTCATGAAGTACAGGATCTAACTCAAATCCTCTAAATACAGAATCATCTTCTGACATATCATCTTCTGGTAGGTTCATGTCCCCTGAATTTTCTTCATTTTCAATTGAATCTAATGTTTCTGGCTCAGGGTCCATTGAGGGCAACCTTACATCCACGACTGTCACATCCGTAGGCTCTTGTTCTTCCACAGAAAATTTATCTTCTAAGAACACAACATCTCTAGAACGTATGATCTTTCCTGGATTTCTTATGTCAAACAATCTGTACCCTTTACTGTCTTCACAGTATCCTACAAACATATACGGATGACTCTTCGAGTCCCATT
>PNEQ01009782.1:0-51982 GCA_003012365.1 Medauroidea extradentata
GTTTTGACATTCGTGTGTCGTGGGGTTTTACACGCAAATCACAGACGTGTGGTGTTACAGTAACCTTATTGTGATTGGCACAGTCAAATGAGAAACGTCACAGTTCAAAGGCACGCTGCCAATATCTATGAAGCAGAACTGCAGACGTGCACATAAGGCACTGGAACAAAGTGGGGCAAAATTCTTTTCGCGAAAAGTTTATGTCTCTACATATAAGCAGAGGCACGATTATTTCGCGTATTGATTATACGTCATGTTGAACGTTAAGGACATGCATTTATCTCTCATTACTAGAGAAGGTGATTTATCGCGAGAATGTTTACTGCCAGCGTATTCCGCAGAGCAGTGTCTCGTCTTGCGTCATGTATTGTTGGTCGACGGGTATGTGGCACAGTCTAGCTGTTTACAGACGAATCACAGACGTCCAGTAGTAGTGTACCAGAGATATCATTGGCCCAGTCAAATAGGGACTCGCCAGTAACGAAATCAAAGAGTTGGAAATGAATACATTACATTGACGCCAAGCAAATAGTCAACTTTTCCCGCGATAAATCACCTTCTCTTATCATTACTGTGATTGGACGACAGTAGCTTCGATACGCATTTGACGACTGCGTTCCAGTAATAAATAAGGAACTAGCTCCTGGTGAAAACACGTGGTACCCGTTTGTAAGATTGGAAGCCAATGAATATTGGGCTTTGACCAGTGCGTGTATAGGTTTGCGAAGTCTAGGCTGCTACCAGATGAATACGCGAAATACCCGTGTCCCTACATATGGGCCAATTGCAAAAGTAACACGAAGTTACAGTTATTTTAAGTCTACCTTGTTCGCAAAATAAAATGCGAGTTCTTCAGGTCCCTACAAATGGTAGAGGCTTAGTATACACAGAGTAGAGGATTCTACCATGCTAGACATTGAACTATTGAAATATTCCTATTCCTATCTATCACCTTAGACCATAAAAATAATAAATAACAACTGAGTGTGTTTGACAAGATCACATGCCAATACATGGCGCATCATATGTATTTATACGTGAGAGGGAAAAAATAAGAACTTTACATTAACTAAAGCATATAACGGACAAACAGTTATGGGAGAAGCCTGAAATGTGATACTGTATGTTCATTATTCCTGACAAGACTCTTTTCAAAAGCGTTCATTTTACAAGCACCTTAAAAGTAGTAAGGATAATTTTGCCAGCTCTCTTTCATGTGTGCAGTTGTGACTTCATAGAGAAACATCAGTTCCTACAATCCTTTTCTGCTGCCGCATTTCCTGTAATGTAACTGTCAAAATATGTACCCGAGATGCTCAAAAACATTTCCGCGCATACATAGGCCTATGTGTGTGTCAAGAAATACTAGCTGTAGCTGAGTCAAATTGGATTTGCTCCCTACACGTAGTTCGGTGTTTAAGGTTATAACTAGTGTTTATGGTATATAGCGAAATTTTTTTGTGCCAAAATACACTTGAAAACGCTGTAGTTTCTCGCAACATATATGATTGGATGATATACGCCTGACACAGCGTAGCTGTCTGCAAACCAATAACAGGCATCAAATATTACAATAGTGGTATTCTTATTGACTCAGTCAAATAGGGCAAAAGCTTCACGTACAAGCAAATGCCAGTAATATTCTGATAAGTTGAACGTACATTGAAACCCAGCAAACGCTCAAGTTTTCCCACGGTTAACCACAATCTCTAGCCATAACAGGTAGTTTTTTACATTGGTGTACACAGCGCAATTTTTAATAGGATGGCTTTGAATAATTCAATACATAAAGTGCAGTCATAATGATGACTTAGCAATTGTTTTTATTTTGGTTCATTTTAGTTACAAAGTTGGTCATCGGCTGGGTGCAAAAATCTGAAAAACTACGAGGTTTATGGCTACCAAAATAATGAGTTAGTATTTTATATTTATGACAAAAATGACGACTGTCTGCAATACGAAAATTATGTAGCGTTTAGTAAAATATGTTTAAAAATCGCTTTAAAACTATAGGGTGTTGCCTTAATTGTTAATTAATATATATATTTTTACACGGCATACTCGAATTTCAGTCATGATCGTACCTTGGAAACTGTCGATAAATCTTGCGATGAAACCGATCCCTCACCGCCCGCGACACCGGTAATTGTATCTTGATGAAGGGGTTTGGTGGGGGGGGGGGGGGTGTTTCAGATCATACACACCAGAGATCGGCGAGCTGATGGCTGACGCCAGCGGCGTATGTACGCTCGGCAACTCGGTAATTATGCCGCATAAATCTCCGCTCGCCACTGCAGTAGCAGCTTTTCAATATCGCCATTCGACTCGGCAAGGGCACGCGGGTTATTTATGACCGCAGCGGGCGTGCGCGAGGGTGTAAGGCAGAGTACGTCTACACCGCCCAACCGTAGTGGAGTGAAAAAAAAAAGGGGGAGGGGAGGCTCTTGATTTTATTTATTATTTAGTGTATGGCTTGACACGTGGCAATAGCATCGCATAGGTAGAGACACGATTATTTCGCTTATTGATTCTAGGTCTGGTTGAACGTCAATAACGTATACTTCACTCCTTCTGCGATTAGACGCGAGCGGTTTTAACACACATTTGACGACGGCAAGCCAATTATAAGGAAACAAGTCGTGGGGATATCACGTGCTACACGTTTTTACTGTTAGAAGCCAATGGATATTCGGCTTCAGCAGATACACGTATAGAACTGAGCAGTCTAGGCGAGATGAATACGCGAAATACTCGTGCCTCTACTCATAGTATGCGTATTGTTTTAAAACTGGACGAGTGAGTGAGATATTTTGGTCAGCGTTCAATATCGAGGTCTTTAACGCTGGTGGGGAGTGACATGTTGTGAGTATGGAGCAGCGCCGGAATGAATGGGCGGGGAAACGGGAGATCCCCGAAAAATCTCGCCGACCAGCGGCATCGTCCGGCACGATTCCCACATGCGAAAATCCGGGGACCGAACCCGCCGGGAATCGAACCCGGATCGCCTTGGTGGGAAGCGAGAGGTCTGACCTCTCGGTCACCGCGGCCCCTTAAATCTGGACGAAAATGTCACAAATACGTAACATAAAACACATAATTAGGCTCAATATTTGCAGAAACTGATATCTAGTTTTCTGATATTATCAATCTGTTCTGACGTTGCAGACTCAAAATCACTAGCGTTGCCATCGTATGCTCTCAGCATGCATTCTTGGGTAAGATACTCGTCAGTTTGGTCAACAGCCTCTTCGCATTCTCGTTAGCTCACAGGCGCCTGACCCGTTTAAGAATAATAACTAGAGCCATGCAAAATTCGCGTTATTTCTTGCCACCAGACTAGACCTCAAATGGTTATATACTCGTCCAAGTTCCTCCATAGGTAGGGCCCGGTAGTTTTTGCGAAAAGATTTTTGCCCCACTTTGTTTCAGTGTCTTACGTGCACACCTGCAGCTCAACTTCATGATTATTGGCAGAGTGTTTTAGTGCAGAGTTGTTATTCGTTTGACTGTGCCAATCAGTACACGGATAACTGAGATACATCACGTCTGTGATTTGCGGGTTTAACCTCCAGACGGTGTATGTTAAGGCATCCAATCACTGACCACAAAGCAGAGATGCAGGTGCGCACGTAAGGCACTGAAACAAAGTGCTGCAAAAATCTTTTCGCGAAAACTACCGGGCCCTAACGATAGCCAATGTTGATACAAAACATTCAGTGTTATATACATCACGTTGGAGCCTAGCAAACAGTCAACTATTCCCGCGATTTTCCAGTGTTTCTAATGATGGTACACAACGAATTTGTGCCAACATACCATTGAAAACAGGCCAGGTGGAACGCCAAAATGTATACTTCATAATCACGTGTGTGATTAGCTGGCGGCCTGTCACGAAACGCATTTGACTACCGCAAGCCAATAGTAAATAAGGAAAGAATTCATAGGGCTATCGCGTGCTACCAGATTGTACGGTTATAAGCCAATGAATAATCGACTGTGTCCAGAGCGTGTACAGGACTGAGAAATCTAGGCTACTGCCAGATGATTCCGCGAAATTGACGTACCTCTAATGATTGAGTGATATACGTCTGACATAACATAACTGTCTGCAAACCAAGAATAGGCACTAAATATTACAACAGCGTGATTCTCATTGGCTCAGTCAAATAGGGTAAGAACTTCACGTACAAGCTAAAGCTAGCAATCTTTCCAAAAGATGAACGTACGTTGAAACCCAGCAAACAGTCAAGTTTTCCCGCGATGAACAATCACCTCTAAGAATAGTATATTTTACGCGGTTTCGCAGATAATCTGGCAAGTACACGGCAAATAATTCAAAATATCTGGGTCCATAAAATTGTTTATCGTTGGTCACATGACCATGTAGTTCCTTATTACTAAGGATATTTTACGCACACGCTAGAATTCCAGTAACTGTAAGTTCATATCACTTTCGCAGTTGGCCGTAGTCTTATTTTACGTATGCTGGAAGTCTCTGATCCGATAATACAAATATACCTTAACATGCCCCATACCACTGTATCAGCGAGCAACTATTGAACAGCTGTTGTATGCTTGAATACACATATATTGTTGGAGGCTAGCCTGCAGGTCGGTGAACCCGCGAATTATTCCGCTCTCTACTTATTATCATAATACGTCGTGGTCACGGTTTTATAGAAGAAGGATACTGCACAGCTTATGTTTATTATACAGGGTGGAATGTAAATCGAGGAAAAGCTCGCGGGTACAGGTAGCCAGACCTAAATTAAGTATAGGAACCACGCCTCTATTGTCAATAGTATGGGTGTAATACCATCGTGAAAATTGTGTTAGTGAACGTGTTAAGTGACGATAATTCAACAACCACTACAAATGGAACGCTGACATTCCGAATTCGATTCGGACGCATGACGATACGTTTGCAGGGAATAAAGTGTGAACACCATCCCATCTCATGAGTTGGAAACTTGGGATTGCCTCTGTTGTTATGCATGTATTTCTGTACTTGTACGCATGTAGCAGTGAATAAAGAACTGGAATGACATAAGGAACAAAAAAGGTGCACTTGCCCGAACACGCTCAGACAAACCGTTTCTGAGACACAGGCACTCAAAAGTCAGAGAACTATGGCAATACTGACAGGTAGGCAACCTTTGTAGCACGTACATGAAGACATGCTTACGAGGAACACTAGAGATGTACAGTTTTATTACCGACAGGTATGCAACACACATGACAACAAGTAAGAGGGAAGGGAGGTATTCGTTTGCAGGGCCGCAGGCAGGACGTCTTTAGTGGTACGTGTAATGCAGCAAAACTAATTAATATTTTATTGTTTAAATTTGATGGAAACACAGGAGCTACAAAGTGTACGTACCAGTACAAAACACGACAGTGATTACATCCTTGTATTTACATTAATACGAAACCGTCTTAACGACACCTTAAGTTGTAAGTTTCTAAGTAGCATGTGTTTAAATTGTCCTGTATTTATCCCAACACTGGCACGCACATGACGCATAACCGCGGCCTGCACCGCACGCAAGTGATAATTGGTTACATGTTTACAGCAACATACAGTCTTGAGATGGGATCCATTGAAAAAATCTGCAGTAGCACCTTGGCAACAAGTCTTCATGTACGTGCTACACGGGTTGCCTACCTGTCGGCATTACCACAATGCTCTGACTTTTGAGTGCCTGTATCTCAGAAACGGTTTGTCTGAGCGTGTTCGGACAAGTGCACCTTTTTTGTTCCTTATGTCATTCCAGTTCTTTATTCACTATGATAGGCTGCTACAGGCGTACACGTATAGAAATACATGCGTAAAAACAGAGGCAATCCCATTTTTCCAACGCATGGGATGGGATGGTGTTCACACTTTATTCCCTGCAAACGTGCCGCCATGCGTCCGAATCGAATTCGGAATGTCAGCGTTCCATTTGTAGTTGTTGTTGAATTATCGTCACTTAACAGGTTCACTATCACAACTTACACGATGGTATTACGCCCATACTATTGACAACAGAGGCGTGGTTTCTGTACTCATTATTCTTAATTTAGGTCTGGCTACCTGTACCCGCGAGCTTTTCCGCGATTTACACTCCACCCTGTATGGACAATATGTTCTGTACTACTACCTCACATAGGACATGACACATACCGTTACACTAAAACAGTTTATTTAAGTTCGCAGGAACTAAAAAGCCAGCACGAAAATATCAACATTATTAGAAACCAGTTTTTGCCATCACTGTGGGCATGCACACAGGTGCCAGGTAATTCACAGGTACGCACTGTACCAAGTGAATCTGGCATACATACTACGTCGTAAATACTATTTGGTAAAATGTTACAAGGCGCTTAGTTGACGAATAAAGTTTCATTAAAAGTTCTAAAAACAAAAAGTTTAGTGGAAGTCTAAAGTAAATTATCGTAAGCTATGGCCATGATGACTTTTTACCAAAGAGTTTATTTCTGCTTAGTTTGATTCTTTCATTCACATTGTTCAGTCCGTATACGAACAACCTTACCCCGCATTTACGCTTTTCCGTTTTTTTGTTATTATTTTTTAAATGTGAAGTTAATTTTCTCGTGAACTAAAGGCCTGATGTCTTTTAACCAAAGAGTATTTTTTGCTTAGTTTTGATCACTCACTAACATGACGCAGTCTCCATCCGCGAATCACCTGACGTCCTGTAATTTGTCAGTTTGATGCATTACTTTAACTTAATCTCTTGTGCTGGGATAAGTCACAAAATTACTACGCCCCGAACCCCCAAAAACACACTACACTAGCAACACGTTCGGTCACATAATGGACAAGAATTATTTTTACATGGTTCGTGTTATTAAAATTTTTATATGTTGACTTCCAGGTTAACGTAAATTTAAATAAGCCCTTACAACGTTCTTAAATTTCGCAGGCTTTCTCGTCTGTTGTGAATAAGTTTAGGGTTGTAGCCGTGTTGTCGCAATTCCTCCAACGTTTCCGTAGACATTGCCTCTTCCATCTTAAGCGTGAAGTATCAGCAGTAACTTTCACTCTTATATAGGGTTTACATATAGATTTACTTTACATCAGCACAGCCTGCCCTTGCCAAGATTTCCAACTTAAACATTATCTTGTAAACTTCAAGATTTTCCTTAGATTTTAATTGTATAGATGTACTAGTGCCATACGCTAAACAGCTAAGCATGGCCATTATTTTTATTTCGGTTTGCATACTACTGGCTTTGCATTAAGACTTCTCTAGAGTTAAGTTGAAGATAAGGCAGTATCGCCGTTACGTCACTTCATATAAAAATACTTTATTCGTTTGAAGTTGGACTATTTGTATTCATCAAATCATCACAACTGAAACGGAACGTTCAGATACGCCAGAAAAGTATTTAATTGTTAAAAGTAATTCATTAATAAAGTCAGGTCATATATGTACCTACGCACATGTGCGTAACGAGCACTAAATCACACACAAACTCAGGGGACGGATTTAGGAGAGGAAATGGGTTGAACGGAGTGCTTGGGGCCCGCGTGCTCTTAAAGCTTCATAATTCTATTTACTCTTTCAAGTTTGCTTACGTATACCCTTTGCCGTACGCACTGAAATAGTAATTCCAGGCTCACGTAACTCAATACGCTTGCCTTTAATTACCTCGCTGGAGAGAGAAACTTAAGGGCCTCGCCTACCACGTGCTTAAATATGTTGCAGCGTGTTCGTAAATACATTTTTTAAAAAGAAACTATTCCACATATGCGCAATGTGTCTATGTACGAAAATAAAATACACTCCAAACAATAACTGAAGAGTAGTTTCAAAGCATTACGTCAATTAGAAAAATCATTTCGGAGCTCCTCAAAATGGCTAAAAATAGTTTTTCCAACCTGTTATATCTGAAAATCTATACTCCCGGAATTCGTGTAAAACTACTCTAGAAGCATGCTATGGACTTTACTTGAAACTTTGCACCAATAAGAAGATGGGGTCACCAATGAAAGTGTCAGTCAGGCGAGAGACCTACGATATCACTCCACGCCGTTTAGGTGTCTTGCGGTAGAGGCGATACCGCACCAGATGAGCCGGTCAACATCGCCCTTCGTGCCGTGCCTCACTCACACAAACACACGACCGGTAGGCGGGCGCCTTAAGAAAAAAGTTAATCGTACTGACACCACAGAATAACACTCATCTAACTTGACTGGGCTCTTCCTTTAGGCTGCTTACACGCGAGCGATTTTTTGTGGTCGAGTCTGACTATAGAAAGTGGTCGGCCTGTGGTTTGTTCTGCAACTTCACCTCTGCCACTTGCAGTTGGCGTTACAGTCGGTTTGGAACATACGTAAAACCACATTCCGACCACATTCTGCAGTCAGACTCGACCACAAAAAATCGTTCTTGTGTAACCAGCCTAAGGGTGCTGCCTGCTCACGTGTTAGAGGCTCAACATCGAAGGAGTTGTAAGGGCGACCTTCAATCGCGTATCAAATGCCACATCGGCACTACGAGCCAAGCGCTGAACTATCGTGCATGATTCCCACAGAAAAAAATTGCTACGAGACTTTAAGGCCATGATCTTTAATTTTTTTTTCAAACAATTGCAAATAACTCGAATAATTTTTAACCAAATGCTTTGAAAAAATTTGAGACTGTATACAGTCATATAATACACAATTTTGTCAGAGCATTTATTTTTAAAATAATGTACCGTTTACTAGCAAAAATCTATTTTGCTTCCTTTCGGCTTATTTTGACAACAAAATTTGTGATATTTCAGGGGCAAAAATCTAAAAATCCGTTTGGTGCATTGCAACAGAAAAATTCAGATACAAACGATGACATATAAGTGTTAAAACTGCCAGAATGTATTTTTGATATATGTATTAATTTGCGTAAAAAAATATTTTTGAAACCACTGCAAAACTAAAGAGCGAGGCCTTAAGCGTTGATCTCATAATTTTATTGGTAGAAAGTCTGAAGCAAAGTTCAGTGCAAGTCTCAACCTGAGTTTCACATACATCCGGTTTCTACGTTTTGAAGTACGGCAGTTTGAAAAGGCCGTTTTTTAAAGCTAAGTTGGAGCTATTATAAACAGGGTTTTAATGAGCGTGGTGTTTTAACCATTACTTTCCGACCTTGTCCGAAGTGCGTTTTCTATCCGTTACGTTGGCACAATGGGCGCATGTGGTATAGTTTCGTAAAGAAACATGTTTACTAACACCGCACTAGGTTGTCTCCCTAGATAGATTGCGTTTGTGTGCGAGGCACAAATTCGATGGATCGCTAAGGGTGTGGCTGACCGGAATATGTAATGCATCACACCTACGTGCAAACCACTCAACTGGCGTGCTTTGCAGTGCTTCACTATTATATTATTTTCCTGTGAGACTTTAAGAGGTGACCATATTATTTTACCTATAATTCCATATACAGCATCTGAAAGAACCGTTTGTTGTTTAGTCATATTGAAGGTCTGTAAATAAATGTTTCTGTGTCGCGACATTTTTAAGGGTGTTCTTTTCGCATGTACACACATAAAATGCACGTTATGAGTTAATGGACCGTAGTTTTTTTTTTTTTTTTTTTTTTTTTTTACGTTTGAGGCACAGAAACAGGGGAAGGCGATAAGTCGAATACAACCCGTGCGTCAAACACCTCTTTTCAACGGGACTCCAAGTGATGACCCTATAATTGTATTTGTGGAAAGTATGCGGTTAAGTCGAATGCAGGTTTCTATGATTTTGTTTACGATTAAGGGTGATATTTTCTCGGCTACAGCACTGTGAAGAAGTCATTTTACCACTTTTGAGGAGCTTGATAATCATGTTTTTAATTATCGGACTGCATTTTTTAAATCATAGGGACTTAATTTGGAGTGTGTTTTCTTTCCGTAGATAAACGCATTAGAAACATGTTTAGTAACTATACATGAACAACGACTTTACGTACCACGCGACATTACGTCTCACTTGCCAGGTACACTAACTCGTAAGTAGTTTCGCCAAAGAAGGAATAGAGTTGCAGGATCCACATCTACCCAAGACTTATAGGTTTTTATTTCACGCTGAAATCCCCCCTCCCCGCTCAATAGGCAGCTTTGTGCCCGATATTTCCAACGCCTCTGGTTTCACGGCGAATGGATTAAAGCTGGCGGGGAGCCTTCGAAATCTGCTCGGCCATCGGTCCTACATCATTTCGCCATCGCAGATAGACGACATCCTTCAACACTCGCCACGGAAGGGGGCTGGCAGACAGGGGTGTTATTTTTTTAGGATACGTCGGGCGAATGATAAGAACCCCCGTTGACAAGCTGTAGCGACGTCGCTTCCACCCTCCGCAGCCTGCCCCAGCTCTCAATATTTTCCCTTCCCTTATGTCAACATGACCCTGTCAGAAACCCTCTCCCCACCACCCTCCCTCATCACTCGCACTCGACGTATGGGCAGTGGCTGCCCTCTGACACCCTTAAACACCCCTCTCAGCGGGGTGGCTGGATGAACATGGTTTCCAAATTTGTGAGAGATTGCTGGATACTAATCACAATACAGCTTTTTTGGGGGAGAAAACGGGATTTTTTGCTTCCTAATAGGAAAATGATGCAACAATGAACCAGATGTATGGGGGGATGGATGGAAAAGACATTAAGATGGCGACCGGAGGGTGAATCATAATAGGATGAAGATAGGAGGGTGGTAAAAAATTCCGTGTCCCCTCCTAATCTTTGGCTAATATCTAAAACAGAGTAAAATACCCTTAATCTAGTATATTACATAGTTGGAATCTTTATTCCGATTGCCAGCTCAACCACATATCTACCTACTTAATTAAAAAATGATATTTGTAGTACACTTCTGGGGCTTTATGTGTTTCTTATTTCGTATGTCCAAAATTCAATTCAAATTCTTAACTCTTTGTGTATCTTACACCGAAAAAAAATTACGATTCGCTAAGCGTGTATTTCAAGCCTGAAAATAAACTCTCCTATTTTCGTTTTTTAAATTAAAGTTAATTACCTTTGAATGAATGTGCGCCTAAGTTTAAAGTTGAAAACAACTTAAACATTATTTTTTGTCACTGATGTAGGCTACGTACCGTAATTTAACGTTTTTATTTTTAAGATGTTGTAATAGTATTTTATTTTCAGAAAACCGTTGTTAAATAATATAAGGTGTAATTTAATTAAGTATCAAGGGCATTTATAAGACATTTCTTAGCACGACATGAATGAAATTTGTAAATCTGCGTCAATTAAAATAAACATTTTGTAACTTTATCAAAATTCCTGACGTGTAGGACGAAGAAAAATTCGCGCACCATAGGGTAACTGCTAACGTGATACAACAAAAGTGGAGAGTAGTTTTTGATATTGCTACTTTCATTTGTTAATCGCAAATGTAGCAGCATATCACTGCTATATAACCATGTTGTTCTAACTCCATATTTAGAAATTTTACAGGAGAGCCATTACAAGTTTGCGGAACGTACGTTTTATTCCGCAGTCAAAATATTAACGTACGCTATAAATAGTGTTTATGTAATATCATATTGGGACCCTGTTTCCAAAGTTTCAAATACTATAATGCTAAATGAATAGAATAAATGAAATGTATAGTTTTGCAATGGAGATAGAACAAAAAGTAGAACATGCTGGTTGTATACCTTCTGAGTTGAATATTTCTATTTCCTCTGTACTGTAATGTAAAATGCATGGAGTTAGTATAGACTAGCCACAAATCTTTTAAAAAAAAAAAAAAAAAAAAAAAAAAAAAAAAAAAAAAAAAAAAAAAAAAAAAAAAAAAAAAAAAAAAAAAAAAAAAAAAAAAAAAAAAAAAAAAAAAAAAAAAAAAAAAAAAAAAAAAAAAAAAAAAAAAAAAAAAAAAAAAAAAAAAAAAAAAAAAAAAAAAAAAAAAAAACGGAGTTAGAACAATGTGGTTCTATAGCAGCGATATGCTGGCCGATGTAAATTTATATGCCATAGTTAAGTAGGGTCAGCAGTTGAAATGACTGCACAGTGGTGACTAGTTTCGTATGTCGTTATATACTGCTGTTTCTGCAAAAAGAAAAACCTTCTTAAATACTACTCATCACTTTATAGTAGTAATATCATGTTAGCAATTAACAGTTGACTTTCTTTCCATAAGGTATTCACACGAGTCACAGAAATTCTCCGAGAACAAACGGGGTTTGCCGTGACAATAGTACAGCAGCAAATTTAAGTGCAGGCTGCTAGTAAACCTCTCTGTTTAAGGCGGCCGCCTACCAGTCAAAAAACAACGCTGCAACGTGCCTTTTTTTCTAAGAAACTTTCTAAACGTGTTTCTATTATCTGCATTTATGAAAAGAAGAAACACTTCAAACTATGTTGGAAATGTTGTTTTAAAACATCATATTAATTAGAAATATCTTTTCGGAGCCCCTCAAAATGGCTAAAAACGGCCTTTTCAATATATTACATCAAAACAACTACTCACGGGATTCATGTAATACTACGATAGAGAGAGGTAGTGGACATTGCTAAAAACTTTGAATCTATGGAAATATTGGGTCACCACAGAAAATATCAGTCACGCGAGTGTTATATGGTGACACTGCACGTCGTTTCAGTGTCTTGAGCTAGAGGCGACAAATTTCGTACATGGACAATATAGGAATCTCATAAGAAAAACACGAGACATGTTATTTGATTCCAGCTCCCGCCGATATGAGTGCTGTTCTATTCGCAGTAGCACATTGTCTATGGGTAGTTTTAGTTTTACATATTGTTATTTATTAATTAAAATGTAATCATCAATTTATAATATAGACATGCTCTTTTAAATATTATTTTGATAAATAGAAATTTAAAATATTAACAAATACAATCTCATACTATGTGCCTAAGAGAAATTTAGTTGGCAAATTTGTGATCACCATAGAAAACAGAGACATAAAAATGTGACTTTTGCTGGTGTTTCCAGCTCTCGCCGTTGATAACACGTCTCGCGCTTTAACAATGCTAAAAAGCCGCAGTTCCCCTTATTGTTCTTTTAGGATATTTGGAGGCGATACCGCACAAGGTGAACCGTGCCTCACTCACACATACACATCGTCCCAGGGAGACATATGTTGTTTTCCGTGATACTGACAGCAGTAACTTAGAGCGCAGATTGCTAACAAACTTCTCTCCTCAAGTGAGGGATTTATGAGGATTCTCACATGATCCACAGGAAAGACACTAACTAGATGGCTACTTTATTACACAACCTTCCTATACCACGTTCTGGTAGCGAGAATGGCTGGAAACTTTTCTCGTTTTTGTTACGCAAACACGTGCGCATCCTTAGCTCAGGGATTATATTGTTACAACTTCTTTCCCTGGTCACGGACTGGCTCGATCGGAATCGAGGACTTACTAAATAAAGCAGTTAAATTAAATTTCCTCATTTATTTAAAAATCTTATCACAACCAGTGGCGAAGCGTGAAGTGTTCTAGGGCAAGCGGTGATTAGCAGTGACTGTACAGAACTCTCAGTTGCCTGTGTAACCATTTCACTGGTAGGAGCAAGCACACTCCTCAGCCAGTAGCATGTAAGAGGCGAGGAACTAGTTCTCAGTAATACACCTAGGTCTCAGCAACATAACTGTCACCTGCTCACAGTGTATAGTCGTATCTTTTACTGCTTGCCGTGGAACACGTCCACACTTCGCCGCTGATCACAACATATAAAAACTTTCTCACCTTTACTTTGCAGTCCTATGACTTAAGAGCATTGGTGGATTGAAACATGAAAAATTCTGAAACTGCACGTGGTTACATTTAGAGTGACCACTCTGGTATGATGTTACGTGCCCTGACAACAGTGACAACGAAAACTGATAGTTGCAGCTGCATTCATGAAGCGTTAGCGAGGAAGAATTTTGATGTTAAGGGTGCCGTCTACCTGCGCGTCAGAGGCTCAAAGGTGACGGAGACATAAGGGCGACCTTTAAACGCGCATCAAATGCCGCGTCGCCTCAACGAGCCAAGCTCAAACTAGCGTGTAAGGTTCCTGCATAACGGTTTTTACTATGGGACACTAAGCGGTGACCATATAATTTTATTGGTGGAAGGTCTGTAGCTAAGTTCAGTGCTCATCGCAATCTGAGTTTCACATACATCCTGTTAGTACGGCAGTCTGTAAACGCCATTTTTAGCCATGTAAGAGGGCTTAGAAAATGTGTTTTTAACGAGCGTGGCGTCTAAACAATGAGGTTCCGATATTGTCTGGAATTTGTTTTCTTTTCGTAGGTTGGCACAATGGACACACGTGGAATATTTCCGTAGAAAGAACCTGTTTACGAACACACTGCAACGCATCTGAAGCGCGAGGTAGGCGGCCGCCTTAAGGATGTTCAAGAGGGGAAAAATCATAATTATATATTTGAATGAAACATTGTTAGTTTTGTAGACGTTACTTTAGAGTACATTTTCCTCTTAAAAAATTTCTTTAGCTCAGCCAGTTTTCCAATAATGGCATTTCAAAGTCAAAATTTGCATATTTTTGTCCATAAACCCCCCTCCCCTCCCCCACGAAAATCAATCAACAAAATGACACGAAAAAATTTGCAGTAAAAGTACATATCATGGGCTAGGGCTTTAAGTATATAAAAATCCAATACAAAATAATTTCGTACTTAAAAAATATTTCCTTAAAGTAGCAAAGATCTTTGAGGTTCCAGACTAGCATCGTTGTTCGTCATCAGAGTGATCCATGAACGTTCCTGCTGGATTCAGTATGCCTCGTTGAAGCGAAATAGCACCTTTTAAAAACTCAGCGGACTTCAAACTGGTGTAAACGGTCTATTTTCGTGATGGAGGTTTTTCATTTTCCAAAAATATCGTCGCTTTTAACATTTCACAAATATGCTAGTGTGGAATATGGGGACTAAAAACAATAAGGGAAGTAGAAAATACTTTACTGAGCTACATGCACATTGGAGTGCAGAGTGGCAGTAAGTGTATTCGGACGACCTCTGCTGCAATCTGGGTCAAAATGATTGCCGTAAACACACCGTGAACTCCATGTTTCAGAATGGCTATGTTCATATAGTCTTACTGCGCATACGATGGACGAAATATTTCTGTTAGAACTTGGACATCAGAGGTCATCTTGGCGGCTAAGAAAAATTCTGGACTCACTCAACAGTAACCTCTACACCAGATAAGTTATAGAAATCCTGACCTCTCTTTCCTTCAGCACTCTTCTGGAGTAATATTTTACTTGGTAACTGTAATTGTCATACATTTTTTTCAGACTACCGTACCTGTAAAATTACGTAATGAATTCGAAAAACACCAAGAGAAGGAGACATGCGTTGGACTCTATACCGTACTCCCCACGAATAAAATTATATTATTACTTCTTAAATTTACATGAATAAAATGAATAATAGTTAGTTAGTTATTGTACGTCAGTTCAGTGGTTTGAAAGTAGATGTGATACTGCAACACAGTCACCGATAAGTGGTCCCCTTATCACTCCAAGTGTCTCACACGCACGCACATACAAATACAGTCTATCTAGGCAGACCCCTTAAGTAACAGAACACTAAACATGTTTCGTAAATTCGGATATAACTGGAGCTCTTGGTTAAATAAACTTACGTATTTAAAAACCTAAATATTTCAGACGATGAAGACTGATAGGCGAATTTTAAGTATTTTTAGCTAATGATATGGCTGAAGCTAGTCATGACCTGACTTCATTGGCTGACTTACTAAAACGCGGGGTGTTATCGGGACGTGGCGATACCGTTTTATGGAATCCACCTCACTTCCTTTTTAAAACCTAGAAGGGAATGAGATAAATCCAAAGAAACAGCAGGAACCTAAAACGTCCTTGTAATAACGTGAAGTCCTTTTTATTACAAGACATAAGAATTTTTTCTTTCAAGAAAGCGCGTTGCTGCCTTGCTACATCCTTGTTTTCATTTTTACAATCTCAGCCATTGCATCAACACAGATTCCAGATAATTTTTCCATAACTAAGGACCCATAAATCGTGAAAAATAAAAAGTCTTCAGCAGTCAGCCCTCGCCCTTCTCTCGAATGCATCACCGAAATAAACCTCCGAGCCCCCAGCGTTATCACTGACAGTAAAAAAAATAAAATAAAAGGACTCTGGAATAAAGGAATTACCTCTAAACTCTGCAGTTAAGTCCATTCATAAAATTCCGCGCTTTTAAGACGAGTAATAACAGTTTTTGTAAGAATGCGAAAGGGGATGGGTGGGTGGTGTTAGGCGGAGATTGCTGGCTTACGTCTTATGAACGCGATATGATGTTAAATCGTGTACCGGCATAAGTAACAAAAAAAGTACAACCGATGCCAAACTAAACCCACCCCTACATCCCGTTACTTAAACGTAAGTTCCGTTCAGTTAAAAAAATTTATGGTGGCCATTCAGGAAATCGACGCCATTGTATTTGGCTGTATTTTATTCGTGAAGGTTCAAGAGAAACTTAGAGGGGAATTCACGACTGTGCAAATTTCTGCCAGTTGTGATTTGTAAAGAAATTAGTTTATTCCCTTAGTAATATTTCCCAATTTAGTACAAACAGGATAGTAGATACAGATCCAGCTAGAGTGTTTTTTGTTTTAATAGAAATAATTCAATTGAACATTCACGAAAAGCAGTTGTCAAGTAAGCATATTTATATCATACGAAGTAAACAATGACAATATCCAAATTCAGTAAATAGGATCTTATTTTTAAGCACTTGTCGCACAGTAAGTTCAATATTTTGTAAATAAACACTTTTTTTTTACAAATGTCACAAAAAACTGTACCTGTAGTACTTTGCAATTATTTACAATAAATATATAAACATTTGTTGTTTAACGCCCAATAATTGTAAAGTACTAAATGTAAAATTTTCAGTGCCATTTTTGCAACAGTTACCTTTCTAAAAGATTGAACATATTGTGCGGTATCTTTATCCCCGTCAAGTACAGATATGCACAGATCAGTGAAGGAGGCGAATCACCCAAAATTTCATTTAGTTTTAATAAATTTTATATTTTGAGAAATTGTTTGTTATGTAGACATACAATGAGATGTTTTTTATTTCAATGCAAAATTTTTATCTTTCATGGTTTTTGTATAGTAACATGACAAAATCCAAATTTCCATAAAACTATTCTATTTTAAAAAATAAACCCAATTGACTTACAGAAATTAATAATTCACACTGAAGAACAGTACCACGGGATACGCCATGACCTGTAAGTAATCTGCATTGAACTTTACTTTGTATTGGTTTTAAAAAAATACCGAATTTGAAGTTGATGTGTTAAAGAAATCTTAATTTTTTGTAAAACACAAAGTATAATTCAATGAGGGTTTTATACAGGTCTTAAAGTACCCCTGACAATGTTATTCAGTGTGAATTTTTTCATTTCGGCAAATCAGTTGGTTTACCTTTCTAGTATGAAACCGTTTTATGCAAATTTGGACTTTTACATACAATTTTACAATAGCTATGACAGATGAAAAAATGTTTCATTTCAGTAAAAAGCAATCACAGTGAATGTATATACAACGAACCACTGAAATACAAAAATTATCAAAACTTCAAAAAATGGAGTGTCCGCTCAATTTTGCAAGATTGATTATGCCTACAGAGTAAACACATAAAGCCCATTTATTATAATATTTGTGCCAAGATAATCTATACTTCAAATATGATATGGGCTCTAGTGTGTAGAGTACACTTCTGTACAAATTTTATATGTTTGCAAAACATGTCACATTATAAAAATTGGTAGCAATAGCATTTCATTTTTCGCTACGATTGTTTCAATGTTCTAAGCCGTAAATGTTAGCAACTTGAAAAAGAGCATTAAACATTGTGCGAGTTCATATATTTCAAGTACTGCACAAAAAAGTGTATGCTTACTGGTTTTTTACTAAGAAATTTAATAAAGAATTTTACGTAGAAGTGAACTAGTGCACTGATCCAGATCTACATACTTTACATTAGTACGGTATATCTGATTTATAAAAATTAATTTTACATGTTACCGTGCAGTAATTACGTAGTAGAATAGATTTTGGGTTTATTATAATCATACCGCTTCAAATTGATTGATGATTTACAGCCTGTGTTTTTAGATAGTCAAAACGCAGTGCGATATTAAAAGTACACACCTAAGCAAACAGTTCTGACAGTTTTCTCGAGGTTAAGGTGTTGAATTTTCCATATATAAACCACAACAAAAAATTTTTACTAAAATTACTAAAAAATACTATTATAACAGTCTAACAATATACACATGTACGCACATTACCTGATGGCTCTGAAAAGGCGAGATTTAATTCTTAATTATTATAATATTTGACTAATAACGTCAACAGTATTGATCTGATGTTATGAATTTATAGCTAAGTAGTGTATTTTACTACAGCACAAAACTGATATTCCAACTTGGTTTGTAATACTTCGCATTAATGATGCTAAGCGGAAGGGAAGTTTAAACAAATTCCTCGCCTCGCATATGAACGGCGACGTAGTGTGTCGCACATGTTCTGTTTTACGCGAAACTGATCAACTTATTCCCAATATGTTTATTTTTCAAAAGAAAATATACTTCACAATACACTTTTATGTTTTTTTTAAAATGCTACGTCTAACACAAATATGTTTTCAGGGATTCTCAAAATGACTGACAACGTTTACCAGGCATTCTTTTAGGTCCTCTCAAAACGGATAAAACTGGCTCTTCCAGATTGCTCTAGCTAGAAATAAACCAACCTGATTTTTAAAACTGAGAAAAGCATAAATTTTACTTCACGCAATACTGGTAACTTTTATAACCGCTTATAGTGCCACAAAAAAAATTACAATGTTAAAACTAGATGGCGATTTATTACTCCGTGCAAAATTGCCGCATTATTCTTGAACCGTCCGCCAGTCTCGCCCGTACTGCTTACGTTATTATATTGCCTCCAGGTTATAAAATGGTGCAGCTCAAGGACATATCTTAAGAGTGTGTGTAAGGTAAATAAATGCTGAAAACATCAATTGATTTCTACGCATTTTTCGAAGCCAATATGGATAAAATACTCAATGACAATCCTAGGTAATGGTATTTGACAGCTTTATGAGTAAATATTTATCCAGAATCACTAATTCGTTGCTCGTGATCTCTTGCGTCGCAGATAAATGCACGAGGTTCCGACGTCGGAGATTGTGTCTCAGGAGTTCGCAATACTGGAAACAATTTTGTTTAAAACGTTGGCTAAAACTATTGTCTAGGATTGCTATTGTTTAATTTCCGCAAATTAGCGTCAAGAAACCTGCAGTAACAGATTAATGTTTTTAGCGTTGCATTATGTACCACGCCTTCTTAAGGTGGCCGCCTGGTTGAACGTATTTGCACGTTGGAGGTCTACAAATGCGGAAGCGGTAAGGATGACACAGCACTCGCAATCACACCTCCTCTAGCATCTAGACAGAAGTCACGAACTGGCGTGCAGTCTTTTCGCCGACAACTCGTCTCAACGAGGAAAAATCAGTGGTGACCTTATTTTATGACGTAATATCACAGATAAATGTGTGTTGTACACGCCTATACCATTTAAAAGAAGCTGCGGCAAGGTTTATATACTTAAATTGGACCGCAAAAAACCTTCATTTTCAGCAGCGTAAAAATAAACTTGTAGTTACACGGAGAACCTGGTATATACGTATGTAACGTTCTTCAAATGTTACTATCGCTTAGCAGACATAACTTACGAACGCTGAGTAGTTTTCAAATATCTGGTAACCGGAGAAGCTCTGCTCACGGCTCTGTGGCCAGGGCAGGCGGCAACCTTAGGCTGTAGAAGTGAGTAAAACTTACAATTTTATATTTGTATAAAATATTGTTAGCTTTATAGACGTTGGTTAGGAGTACATTTCCCTCTTACTACAACTATTAAGAGCATAGTCAATTTTCCTATAACGGCACTTCAAAGTATAAATTTGCTGATTTTTACTTCATATAAGACTCGAAAACCAATAAACATTTTTTAATGAAATAATTCACTGCAAAAAATTTTGTATCAAAAAAATTGCTAATTTTGTTACATTTTTGTTAATTTTATACCTACAAAAATATTTTTAATAGGTTTTTATACGCTTCAAGCCGTAGACAGTATCATGTTCTTTTGATGTAATATTTTTTTTTATTAAATTTCATTATGTTTACTGGTTTTCAAGTTTTTAATGAAGTAAAATTATGCAAATTCTGACTTTGAAATTCCATTATGTGAAAACTGGGTGAGGTAAAGTTTTTTCGTAAGAGGAAACTGTATTCTCAAGTAATGTCTACAAATCTAACCCTATTTTATACAAATATAAAATTTTAATTTTTCCCACTTGAACGCCTTTAAGTCTGAGGTTCACGTTTAGTTACCAACTCAACGAACAGTACGTAGTATGAATGATGATGTTTAGCCACAAGCAATGACATTCTCGGACTCTGTGCAGTGGGAACGGATGCTTCCTAAAAAAATGGCGTCAATAATTAAACTCGTGTTTATCAAACACATGTCCGATATTTACCAACTTTGCAATTTTATAACATTTGATTTGAAATAGAGCCAATTAACGTAGACACGTTTACAATTATAGTACACTAGGAATGGGTTCACCAGCTAAAATGAATAATTTTCGTGTGAAATCATGCACAGCGATTAAACCAAATATTGACTTTCCGAAGTGATTGACTTCTGCCCGCAGCGTTATGAGATTTGCATTTAAGTACTAAAGCGGAAAATTTTATTTATTTATTTATTTAGGACACGCTATTGCCTGGCACTTCGTTCGCGTGATTTTCAATTTTATGATCTAAGATTAGCGAATACCATATTTTCACTAACCGATTATAAATCACAGCCTCTTTGAGTCGTACAAACGTTCAGGCTAAGTACAAATTATTGTAAGTAATTCTAAAAAAATTTGTATTTCTATTGTTAATATGTTTCAAAATACAAAATAGAAAATAAAAGTAGAAAAACTATTTAATGAAAGTTATTTTATAAAACAATTTCGGCTCTTCAAATTGTATGTAAGTTATAATTAGAGCCAGTGATTTTTGGTGAAAAGAATTCTGTAACAATTTGTTTCAATGTCTTATGTGCACACCTGTTTCTTTGCTTCATGGTCAGTGATTGGAAGATTTCAACTTTCGGCTTCTCGGGGTTCTACCCGCAAATCACGGACGTGTGGTGTCGCGGTAACATTGTTCTGGTTGGTGCAGTCAAATGAGCCACGCCTCTGCCCTATTATATTCTGCCAATAACCACGAACCAGAGTTGCAGGTGGCACGTAAGGCATTGAAACAAGTTGTTGCAGAATTCATTTCACCAAAAATAACTGGCTCTAGTTATAATAGTAATAGGTCTATAGTAATTAAATATTAAAAGTAAAAATTACGGTAACGTATATAAATTTTAGTGAAAGTATGGAAAATAACTTTTCGGCATTTCAAATTTCGTGTACCAAGAAATAACATTAATATAATGATAATTCTAAAAAATTGTAAATTACACTAATTTTGTTAAAATTTTCAAAAACAATTTTTGAAACAAAAATTTTTTTAAATTATAAATTGTGTTAAGATTAATTAATTTCAGTTTTAGAAACATTAAACAAAATAATATTTTACGATAAATATTTGTATTATCTCGTTCTGCGCTCTGCCTCGCTTACCCAATTTTTTTTTTTTTCTAATTTTGCGGGCGAATGCCGAACAACTCGCCAAAGTTTACCGCAGTCTGATGAATGGTACAGTAAGAAAGCAATACATTAAAAACTAAAATAAACTGACATGGATTCACAAGTAATAAGGCTTGGAAATTTAAGAAAGAAAAATCACATTTGATGAGATGATAGAAGATATTTTTCTTTGTACGGTAGAAAAGGAGGTATAAAGTATAAGTCTTGTCGAAGTTTGCCTTTAGCATACGTAGGATTTCAGTTGTTTTTGGAAAAACACAATATTCACGTCTAGAGCATTATTGCGAAAATGAACATAAGTAATTCAATAATTTCTATTTATTTTCAAGTGAAACTTAAGCAGAGGGAGAGACTTAACTGGTCTGAATGACGTTCTACGTGAAAATTTTCCGCAACCAAACTGTTTAATTATTTCGATCATGCTCAGGTACAACTCATTATACTTTTTGACATAGAAGTTTTTCTCTTCGTTCATCTCGATTGGTCACGTTTCTTTATCAACAGAATGTACAAGCGTGGCTGAACAGTGTGGTTGAGATGAGATAAAATGCACTCAATATGCACACTTCTGCGGTTTCCATTTCTTATCTACACCAACGTAAAAAATAACATTACCAAGAGTAAATATGGGGGCTGGAATTGGATTTTGGGCAATCGCTGCTTTGTCGCGTATTCAAATGTCTAAAAGCACTGTCAAGAAAGAACTGATTCCCCTCTCCCTCCATTTTATACGACCCGCGTGCAGTAATAGATTGAAGATTACTATCAGGTTATGAATATGTAGGCAGAGTGAGTGAGAAACGGCTTGGAAATGTGTGAAATATCCTGTCGTTCAATTTCAAAGCGGTTCATTCCGACTGCTACCGCAGAAGAATATTATGATAAAGTTATTTCTATCGACATTTTTGAGCACGAACTAAACATAACAAATAAATTGTACTACAAATAGATTGTGAAATGAAATACTACATTAATATCCTGCAATCATATAAATAGACACTTAATTAAAAAAAACTTCGCAGAAGTAGTTGAACTCCTATCTATATTCCTTACGAGCATGAACAAATAAACGGCTTGCCGGTAAATTGTTACGGAATTAGTAAATCGTTAACGGTGTTTTCTACTCTAATCGATTGTCAAACTCATTGTATATATTGAAAACTACACCTAATGTTGCAGAAAACAGTGGTTATTTCGTAAAAAAAAGTATTAAATACAATTTTTTTTAACAAAATCCTTTTTTGAAAATTAACTAAAAAGATAAATAAATAATTTCTAGTATGAAAATACTTCTAAGATTAAAACGAAATACGTGGGGTGCATGGAAAATAAATAATAGTAAAGAGTGTATATAGTAGGCCTATCTTAGCTGTCATTGAGAAAAATCACATAACAGTTCATAACATTCGAAGTACAATAACATATTTACTGACTTAGGTGAACCACTCACGCTTCAATAACCATCTATTGCATGCGTCTCATGTTTTTCGTTTTAATCTTACAAGTATTTTCATAGAAACAATTACTTCGTAATTTTTCAGTCCATTTTAAAACTAAATTTATAAATGTATTTATTTACCACTAGCTCTCCCGGCATGCATCGCAATGCACATAATTTTTTTTTTTTTGGATTCCCCGTTCTGCCCCTGTACTCCGTTTTGCCTCTCCCAACCCCCCTCCTTATTTTTGCTGAAACCTTCGCGGGCGTACGTGTAACTCACCAAAGTTTGTTTTCACTAAATATTTTTGGGCATCTCGTTCTGTACCTCTGCCACGTCCCCCCTTTCCCCTAATTTTTTTTCACATACACCTTCCCAGGCGCACGCACAACTCACCAAAATTTCATCGCAATACGACGAATTATATAGGAGTAAATACTTTTCATACATACATATGTGTGTATATATATATGTATATATATATATATATATATATATGTGTTTTTTATGCATATATATTTTCCACTTTTTTAGCTTTGTACGCATGAAATTTTGCAATCATGTGTTTTAAAAACATAGTGTTTCAGAAATTTTATTTTTAATATTTTTTCTCACAATACTTTTCCCCTTTTATATGGCATTGTTATCATTTTCTGAAGTATGCATAAAGTATCTAGCTTATCGTGAATTTAGCTAAACGCGGTAAACAAAACAAAAATATATATTTTTTCTTTTTAGATTTTCTATGAAAATAATTTTTACCCGATTTCGTTCTCTTATATTACATTAAAATCCAATTCTGAGCTACGTTAAAATTTTCAATTCTGTAGCTCATCGGAAAGTTAAAATTTGATTGCAAAGTTTTCACCGAACACACAGACCAGAAATTGAGTAATAAAACCCTATATTAAAACCTATATATAACATTGTTCATTGTTATCGAACATCTCATTGTTAGAGACCGGAAAAATTCGCGGGTTCCTTGATCTGTATGCATGCTAGCCTCCTAGAATATATGTGAAATCATACAGATAGCAGCTGTACATTGGCTGCTCGCTGACATAGTGAAATAGGCTTGTATTCAGTTACAGTTTTATTATTGGTTCATCTATTTCCAGGAAGAGACGAGTAAGTCAACGGCCAATTGTAAACGTAATACAGAGCTATAGTTGTTGGAATTCTAACTTGCGCCTAAATGAAAAAGCGAATTTTTCAGGTCTCTACTCATTGTTACCGAAGATCTGATTGTTACCGAACATCTTATTGTTACCAAACATCTCATGGTTACCGAACATCTCATTTTTATAGAACGTCTCATGGTTACCGAACATAATATTATTGTTGCCGAACAGACCAACAAACAGTCAAGAAAGCCAGTTAATAAAAATGTGTCAAAATGTAGCTTAGTGTTCAAGCATTGCAAAGTCAACGAAAGTATATTAACACAAGTGTTATCAGAATGTATATTGTTACAAATTTTTGTTTTATAAAAAAAACGTCTAAAATGTTTCCGAGGATGCATATTTGCTGATTGGCGAACGTGAGCGATGAAGTCACGATGTATTAAAATTAAGGCTGTAACGAGTACACGAAAATTAATTTTTCGTTTGGATTGTAATTAAAATATGGAAAACCGCTGGAGGTATAAAAAAAAAGGATACAGTTTTGACGATAATAGACCTCTTATCTCACTAAGATAAGCTGGTTGGGTATTATTTCTGTTCTAAAATTAAATAAGGGTAGTGCTATATTCCGACAGCATGGCGTTTTCTAAACGCATTGTTGTTACGTAGTTTTACGTTTGCTTACGATAGAACATGTGTAAATCAACAAAAATATAGCTGAAGTAAAACGACAACTAAAACAACCCCCCCCTCCCCAAATCCACAGAATCACTAGGAGGTGGACTGGAATGCCCAAATATGATGATTAGAGATGATGGTATATAGCGAAATTTTTTTGTGTCAACATACCCTTCAAAAATACTGTGGTTTCTTGCTACATGTATGATTGGGTGATATACGCCTGACACAATATAACTGTCTGCAGACCAATAATATGCATAAAATATTACAATAACGTGATTCTTATTGGCTCAGTCAAATAGAGCAACAGCTCTACGCACAAGCGAGAGGCAGTAATCTTTTCATAAGCTGAACGAACGTTGAAACCCAGCAAACAGTCATGTTTTCCCGCGATAAACCATCACCTCTAATGATGATTTATTGCGGGAAAACTTAACTGTTTTGCAGTGCTTCAAAAGCTTACTGGTTTTTACGTGTACGTGAAGCTGTTACCCTATTTGACCGAGCCAATGAGAATTCCGGTAATATTTCATTCATGCCTGTGATTCGTTTGTAGACAGCCACGTCATGTCAGTCATATATCATCCAACCATACTACATGTAGAAAGAACTGCAGCGTTCTCAAAGATTACGATGTCACAAAATATCTTCGCTAATTTCTTTCATCTCGATGAACGACGTTAACACAAGCCTGAGAGGGTATGCAACACGTACAGCACCACTGCCCATAGTGTCACACGGCTGTCAAGCGGTCATATGGCTTGCCTCCCTCCGGTTCAAGCTGGGTCTACCCGTATAGTCGCACGTGGTTGGTCAGCCGGTCACCTGTACTTCTACAATCAAACCACGACTTAGTGATGGACTCAATCGAATGAAACATTTCGGAATATTCGACCACTCTTGGCGATCGATTATTCCGAATGATTTTACATATTATCGAAAGAATCTCTCCTTAAGACTTGAGACACTTTACCAGTGTATTCTTCGATAACTGGTTTTTAACATTTATTTAAATTGTGCAAGAGAAATAACTCAATTTACTAGCCAAAAATGTCCATGTTTTTGTACTACTTATTTCTTCAATTAATTTTAAAATTGACACGTCTTTCACATCCTGGAGTATTCGTACTTCTTACTCATCTAATCTATGGAAACTGAATGAAGAAAGTCATCTTACCGAGAGATTTCATTCGAACGAATCATTCGATAATTTATTAGATAACTAAAACATTTAGATTGTACCCATCACCACCACGACTAACTCTCAGCACACGATTTAAATCTTAGTAACGAATCTGAAGTGAGTTGAAATATTGGATTTCTTCTCTCTACTTATGCGTAGTATGTTCTTGAAAACGTGTATGGAATAGTACTCTTAATTTTATAAACAAACTATAAGGTTAATTTAAAGTCACCTAAATTCTTCAATAACCACAGATTGTAATGAAGAGCTTGTTTCATGATTGATATTCATGTAGGATTGTTTTAATTTTTTATTCATAAATCATAATAATATGATATGAAGCATTAACATCATTGTACACGTATTGTCGTGTTGACTGGCTTGGAAACTATACATTCATTTTTCTGTCAGTAATGTATGAAAGTCTCGTGATAGTGTTGTTTTAAAGTAATATAAAGTGTACCAACGTTTGAACAGTATGAAAGTTGAATGTTATAAATGTACAGGACTACCTGCGGGCCTACCGTACACACTGACGCGTACACAAATTATGTGATTTTACTTTCATATTACTGTAATTTTTCAATACAGTTGCACAAAAAAGTAATATGAACATACACGAATAACTATTTTTTTAAGTGTTGACAGTACAGTGGCAAAATCACATTCTCTAGAAATTGGTAAGTAATTTTTGTTAGTGAAAAAATACTTATTTAAATTTTATTCGATAAGCTGCACAATAACTGCCACTATCCGTCAGTGAAAATCACTGTTTCCTTGAAATATTCCTTAAACTAACACTGATTTCAGAGTAGCGTATTATCTTGTTAGCATTTGCTATGACCTGTAGAAATTTTCGTTGTTTAAGTGTTAAAAGTGCATAATGATTTTACTGTGTTAAATTGACAGTTGCCATTTCCAAAAGAACCCACTGTATCCGTAAAGGTTGTGTTTACCACGACTGAAGGATGTTCGAGTTGTAAAAATTCATGATTGTATATTTGTGCGACAAGGTGTCAGTTTTGCAGACGTTACATGTGACTATAAATTTTCCACTTGTGAAAATAATTTAGCTCTCATTGTCTTCTTATAGCTGCATGTCAATATCAAAATTTGTAAGTTACGAGGACATACAAATAACAAAAACCAACCGAATTACTCGAATAAAAGAATTCACAATAAAAATAAATATTATGAGCCATATGCTAAAATATTTAGAAAAACATAACGAAATTCCTTTGCGTTTTAAAAAATTTCTTAAAATAATGAAAATTTTCTTTATTCACTGCATATTTAAAAAAAATACAAAGGGATTCCATCGTGTTTTTTAAAATCTTTTAGCATATAACTCTTTATATCTTATTTCCGTGTGAATTATTTCATCCCTGTAAGTCTGTTGGTTTTTGGTATTTGTATGTTCCCGTAACTTGCAAATTATGACTTTGGCATGCTGCTACGGGAAGACTACGAGAGCTAAAAAAATTTCAGAAGTGGAAAATGTAGCCACAAGTAACGTTTACAAAACGGACACTTTGTCGCACAAAAAAAAATTTTTTTTTGCCACTCGAATGCTCTTAAATGCATTGTCCTAGCTATTAATTTTAATACCGACGAAATAAATATACCAGGTCTGAAAACGTGTCTGCGGTTGCAAATTACTTAATTCTAACATGTTAACAAATGTTTACTGGGGTTACAATCGATCCTGTGTACTAGGCTGATCCACGCTGTTTCAGGCTCTTAATATGGCCACAACGTCTTGCACCTTTTAGTCGATCTCTTACTTGGCTCTGTTTTATAGGCGCCGTCGTCCAAGGAAGATTGCCCCCCCCCCCCCAATACCCTCGACCAACACGCTTGCAGCCATTAAAAACGGTTCGGTTCTTTACTGCACCTTAAGGACATCCCGTCATCTTTTTCCACGCTCTTAAACCAGTGGGAGGTTGGTGAAGGCCTTGCGAAGGGGAAGGGGGAGAGGTTATTCGTAAAGAAATATTAAGACAAAAGAGCTGGCCAGGCAAATTGAGAAGGGATGGGACTACACACACATGTATACAGCACGCCTGTTTTTATGGTGATTGAACGCCAAGGGTTGGCCCGGGGTGGCAGGGTGAATCCAATTTTCAGGGTCATTACAGACATGTTGATGTGAGTGGCTGTAAAACGCGCCGGTTATAAGGAATAAAACGGAAGGGAAATAGTTTTGCTCTGTGACGAGAGACGAATATCGCTGTTTTAGGGGCGAGATTTTACAGTTGGTGAAGTGAGGGGCGTGGGTTGTTTTTGCCGGCCTGGAAAGGGGGGGGGGGGGGGATACAAGTTGGCAGTTATAGTTTGCGAGTTTTGCCGTCTAGCTTCATCGACATTTCCTTAGTTGTTTCTTTTATCTCACTATTGACGTCTGTTTCCAGTATAACCACATTGGGAAAGGAGGAATTATTTACAAGTTTGTACCCTTGCCAACCATTATTTTGGTAGTAGAAATTACATTTGAAAAATATCACATTCATAACTTCAACATATTTACAAGTCACCATCTCAGCTTAACTGCTTTTGGAACGCACACAAGAAGTAAAGCCAACCTTCCGAAAAATAAAAATGAAAGTGTACGGCGTTCTTCGAGCCATTTCAATGTGTCCTTTGCAAATTTTTCTTCCCGAAAATTCATAGCATCATAAGAAAAAAAAATGAAACAGTATAACACACGTTACTTTTCTTTACAAGACATATCATGAATGATGAAGGTAATGAATTTGATATTAAATTAAAAAATTATTAAATTTTACTCACCCTGTGAAATAACTCTAGTGAGAAAGTAATAAAATATTTTCTAATATGCTTATGCTAGCTATACGTGTTACAACGTAAATCGGAATATCTGAGCTATTGATTAAGCGCTGTGCGTTAATGTAGCAATTACTGATTAGCGCTAGGTACGAATAAACTAAACTGTCTTTTAGCGTTACACAGTCATTATGAATTAGTATTACATGTTTCGAAATTTTAAATGCTGGTTTGCGTAACAAAAGGAAGTAATGGAAAATAAAATTTAGATTCAATAAAATTAATATCAAGACTTACCTATCAGTGCATTACTATTTGAATCAAACAGAAGGTAATATAAATAAGTTAAATATTTTTGTAGAGACAAAAAACCTAAATGACTATTTTTTTTTTTTTTAATTAGGTCGAGGAATTGGTGAAGGAAAACTTGAAATTAAGCCAGCGACTTGTACCAAAATCAACTTCTCTATACAAATTAACACCAGCATAACTTGCTGTAATAAAGGGATTAATTAATTTCGCGAAGAATAAAATAAAGTTTAAACAAAATTACAAGTTGTTCTTTCAAACAAATAAATAAATAAAATTGTTAGATAATTAAAAACATCACTTCACAACAGAATGAGATTCGTTTCTCTGCCACTGAGTAATGAGCAAACGAGACATTAACTTTGTTGGTTATTATATTTTAAAGTTTGAAATTTCGAAAGTGTTTTCAGAACTAAGTTAAGTTTGCATCGTAAATGTGAACACAAAGATCGGTTGGACGCAATCTGGCTTACAGCTCGTGGGCGAGCAGCTTCACTCTACAAAGACCAGACAGAGAGCACTCAAATACTAATGACGTCTGAGTGTATTGGAGCCTATTGTTTTATGTCCGAGCTGTTTGACTCCTCACTGAATGACGTCCTTTTCTATACATGTCTGACTTATTACGGGTTGCTTTTTAAAAATCTGGACAGCATCGCCCTAACTCAACAACGAACCTTGATACACTGAAATTTGAATAAACATTTTAATGAGAATCTATAGAGTAGTACATTACTAAATAAACTAATTGAAATTTAAAGTGCATAAAAATATTTATAAACGATAACTGAAAATTTAAAACTTTTTATTAAATTAGAACATGTTAAAATAATCCATCTGCGACACATCTATTATCATATAAATATAATCATGTAGAGTGAAATATTCCTTTCAATAATGAATTATTTCGATCTTGCAAGTGGGTTAAACTCTATCAAATAATTTTATGGTAAAGAAACAATGTTTGTGATTTGGACAAGTGAATACGTTAGAGCTGTGGAAATTAATGCCAATAACACTGAACTTTTAGTAACATGCGTATTTTTGTTTTGTAATTTGGAGTTCAAAGCTGTAAACGAATAAGCACTAATGTCTGCAATCGGCCATTTGCCTTTAAACAGGTAATTATGCGGACAGAAGTAGAATAGTTAGATGTGAAATATGCGTGGTTGGATCAGTCTTAGAAAATTGGTTTAAATGATATATCAATCAGGATAGAGTGTTTAATGTGATTTAATTAGATTGATACGTTTGATAGTACATAGAAACAGTTAATTTAGTTTATAAAACTAGCTGTTAATAATCAGCAGAGAAAGGAAGCACTGCATGGCGTCACACCAACAGCAAGGAAGAAGGTCGGCTAGGAGTAATGTGTCCTTCGAACACCAGAGTGTGAGTGAGATGTAGTCAAGTCTTGAAGTAGATCACGTAGGCCGGCGTGACTTCTACAACCCCATGCAGTGCAATTATTATTATTTTCAGCGGTAAAATTTGTTCGTGGTTTTATTTTGGCATAGAAGCCTTATTGTAATTAATGTCAATGGCGTTGGACACATAAAAATTAATTTTTGTTATATTTTTGCCAAAAACTGTTAAAATTATACATATAAGATAATATGCCATTTCCCGAAATAAAAAAAAATAATCCCCATAGATTGTGCAAAATCATTCATAAAAATCACAAAATGGCCGTTGAGGCATAGACAAAATTAAAAGAAAAGTTATTTTAACTTAAGACGTGCTTGACAAAAGTTAGTTTTGAAAAATTCAGTAACATATACAATTCAAAGTTATGCAAAAATGTACTCATTTTGATCAATTTATATAAAATACAAAAATTAATGCCTTTTTAATCGCAAAGTATCGATGTGAATTATATTGTTTCTGCAAGTTAATAATAATAATTATTTTTTAGTTTTTCTACATTGCAACGACCATTTTGTGCCTCTGATGAGTGATTATACAAAATCTATGGTGCTTATTTTTTTATTTGGGAAAATGGCATATTACTTAACGTATAAAGTTGAACAGTGTTCGACGCAGATATAAAAAAAAATAATTTTTATGGGTCAAACGCCTTTAAGATGTGGAATGTCGAAGAAAAGGGATTAAATAGTTATGGAAGAAAGTAAGATTTAGGTTAGTCAACCTCCCAGAGAAGCTGTGATTGGTCACCTGTTTTTAGTACCAGCATCAAGGAGTAAATAGTTATAGAATAAAGGAAGGTTTAGGTTAGTCAACCTCCCAGAGGAGTTGTGGTTGATCACTTGTTTTTAGTACCAATATCGCCAGGGTGCGGGGGATAAGCGCTGGAGTAGGGCTCTTCTGTAGCGGTTACCAAGGATGGACAGACAAGTCCGAACAGTCGCCACAAAGTAGACGAGGGCAAACGGTTTTAAATGGTGTACTTAAGAGTTATTTGGACCATAGCATTTTACTGCCATTTAAGGCACGACAACGAAGAAGGCAATAAGTCGTCTCTAACACGTGCCTTAAAAACCGCTTCGCCTCTAAGGGCAGAGTACTCTACTAGCGTGCAGTGTTTTCGTAGACGTGTTCAATGTGACTTTATGTGGTGACATTATTTTATTTGTGGAAAGTATGTATTAAAAGTCCAACGTAGGTCTCTATCATTTTGTTTCACAATTACGGCTGATATTTTTTCAGCTACAGCAATGTCAAAGATAGATTTTTTCCACTTTTGAGTAGCTGTCAATCATGCTTTTAATAAGCGGACGGTATTTTTAAAACGATAGAGACATAGTTAGAAGCGTGTCTTCTTTTCCGCACATATGCACATTGTAAATACGTTTAATCTTTTTACGTGGGAAAAAAAATACTTTTCGTTCCACGCTATAGCACGGTTCACGTACCAGGTCCAATTCTCTGGTCGCGGCCACTGAGGGTGTATACACGTGAGAATAAAGACGTGACTGCTTATTTAAACCAGTTGTATAGACTCGGGAAGCTGCCAAAAAATGTTAGCACGCGAAGTCACTGCACTCGTTTATATGGAACATCGTGAATAAGTATTTTTCTACAACTGGTAAATAATTAGCTACTGCAGAGAAATCGCTAACTTTATGAGGAATGGTATTAGGAAACTGAAGGCCGTTTAACTCTATATGGGACTGGCTAATCAAGGTTGCCATTTCCTAACTAACACAAAACTCAATGCCTGTACTGTTAATTCAATAAGATAACGACACAAACGAAGGTCCACGTTGAAAAAATTTATGTATAGGATACGCGATGCCACGTCGTTGACAGTGATGCTGAGCAACGACTAATAAACAATAAAATTGTAATGGCACAATTATGGTCACTGACAATTAGTAGCATTAGCCCTTAGAAGAAATGGTGACTTGGTTCCACATTTTCTTCAAGAAACTTTGTATATGTCACTAATAAAACTGACAAAAGTGCAGCAAAATAACCCATAATCATTTTAATAACAAAGTATGTTATCGAAATTTCTTAGCACGAAACATGATTTTTTATTTTTAGTCGAGAAAATGAGAGGAATACGTGTGCGATTGTTAATGTTATTTTTAACCTTTCACTAAACTGCGTTCGCGATTGTCCAGATCTGTTTTTTTTTTTTTTTTGTCGACGAGGTGGAAGTAAAGAAAACGGACTGCTGTAATGGTAGCAGGACATCAACTTAACAATAATACATTTCAAGTTACAGTTGTATGCTTGATATGTTCGTGATTTAACTTAAGTATTTTTTTCTTTTATTTTTGACATAGTGAAACAAGGCACAAAACGTTTTTTTTTCTATCAACCTCTACGGTATGTTGGTCCAGTGGGTTGCTCCATTTTCCTGGTGATCGGAGCGTTGTACTTAATTTCTAAATCAAACGTCCATTACCCTTGTTGATCTGATGGTTCAGTTAGCTAAGTACACGTACTGAAACCGAAAGACGATATAGTGGAACCACTTGAGTGCAGATAACGGATCAATCGAATACAGAATACAGATAAGGCAAGCTGTTTATATAGTGCACCGTGTCTTCCAACGTAAAGTGCCAACCGGACGGGCCAAATAAAAAATTTCTTAAATCGACAGGTTTTCCTGTATTTCTGTAACATACAGAAATTTTCATCATGACATTTTTATATTTGTACCTACCAGATATTTTTTTTTCTTATCTATCATGGTTTTTGCATAATGGCATGCCAAAGTAGAAATTTTCATGCAACGCTTTTAATTACACTAAAATCAACTGACTTACCAAACTGAAATAATTCACAATAAAATAACGATGATGTAAGTTACGAGGTCTCCTACACAAAACAGCAAATAAAATATTTTAGTATTTGTTAACATTCTTTATTTTTTTTTAAATTTTAGTGTCAAATTTCTGAATATTTTTAAATACAATACTTATTTATTGTTTTTATATAGGATACCACGTAGCATACAATATCGTTATTCAGTGTAAATTTATTCAGTTCGGTAAGTTGGTTTTAGTATCGTAGGCCTACTTAAAACCGTAACATGAAAATTTCGAATTTGACAAGCCATTATGCAAAAACTATAATAGATAAAGAATTTCATAAAAGCTAAATTTAGCCACAATTTATATGACTTAAAAAATAAAAACAATATATGGTACAAAAAAAACGTAATATTGAAAACTGCTGTCTACCGTGCACTTAACGTAGCCTACTTTACCCGACAGACATAATTTTATAAAATTACATGTGTATCATGTAATAATTTTCTTAGTTGTATTGAAATGCGACCAGCGTGTGTGTGCTACAAGTGTTTGAGAGCAAGGCACGCAGAAAAAAAGGCTGTATTATTCTTCAAATTACCTTCATACTTGTCAAATTGAGTTAATTTAATATCACGTGACACATATTGAAGTCACAGCAACGGCCATGTTGTTTTCCAATTATTTGAATGTCTTGAATACCTTAAAACGTATTCATTTGGTATATTTTCATTATTTAAAATACTTTAATCATTTTCATGAATCCACATTTTCTAACACCAAGAATTGATATTCTGAAATTTTTAATGAGAATAACAAAATAATATAGTATTGTTAATGATTTTTAAAAACATAACTACGTGGTCACCAATGAATATGAGGTATTACAAACAATGGTGGAGTTTAATTTGGCTTTTTAACAAAATTTATTTAATACACATGAGTTATTAAAGATATTTTCTAAAATACTTTATCATACGATATGCTCATAAATCCACATTTGACATTTAATTATGACATAATTAGTGCAGATACTATTTAAAAACAATGAATAGATGCTCGCAGTTCCAGAGGCATCAGTAATTACGTATTGAATCCGAAGGCAATTTAAAAATGTTAGAACTTTAACGTGCAGGTATTGGTATAGGAAGGTATTAAGTAAAATATATACTTATTTAGGGTAATCTGCGAAATTGGAAATGTCTGGTCATGTGACCATTCATTCGATTCGGTATCGCGTCACGATACCGAATCTGTAATGCAAAATATGCTGCGAGGATTTTTATTAAGTTGAGATTAAATAAGAGAAATTTGTGAGAATCTGGACCTTTCCCTCGGGCCAGTATATCAGGCGGTGCCTAGGAGCAGTGACGCCGTCCTGCCCATTACTCTTCTCACCCCCCTCTGCTGGACCACTCTGGCCAGTTGGGGGAGGGGGGTGCAGCAGCCTATAGGAACAAGGCTTAGAGGCTATGAAATATAATATGAATTAGACTTTTGGTTAGAGTAATATGTTAATTTAAATAAGTAATAGAAGTTAAGTAAACAAATTATAATTGTCCAGGTTTTGAAACCAAATATGCAAATTGAAGTAAATAAATGCGACGGTGGTGTACTACAGGGTTGGCTTCGGTAGGCGGGGCTGTTTCTGAATGCTCTCTTCCCATTGGCAGGATTACCAATACTGGGACCAGTGGCGGGTTTTCGGACAGTGTGGGGAGAGAGGAGAGATCCAAACTGACCGCGGGCGAAGGAGGTCGCGAGGGTGCTCGCTAGGTAGCACGTCGGGGGGAGTCATCGGGGGTTCGGGCGTCGAAGATCAGGGCGGAAGACAGCTGACAGACGACCCGATCAGCCGATTAAGAACGACGAGAGATCCAAACGGACCGCGGCCGAAGGAGGTTGCGCGAGGTCGCGCGTCGGGGAGTCATCGGGGGTTCGGGCGTCGAAGGTCAGGGCGGCAAACCGCTGACAAGACGACCCGATCAACTGAGTAACCACGACGGGGCGAGTGAAGTTGTTCGGCGGCGCGACGTTAAATGCAGTGGATAAGCGGGATTACAAGTAGGGTCACTAGGTCGGGGCAGCAGACCGCCGACACGACCACTTAATCCGCGTCGACGGCAGAGAGCGGGGTGCTACTAACGCAATTTCAACTTAGTGTATCGGCCGCTCTAAATCGACGGGTCTGTACAATTATTAGCCACGCCCGCGGGAGTCAGCAACTCAGTGCACCATCGGCTTCTAGAACTGATCAGACCTTGTTTTATTCACCTAAAATCACAATAATCATCAATAGTGTAGAAAACAATAGCCAGAAAAAAACATTACCGACAAACAGAAAAGCATTTAGTAATTGAACAAGAAGGGGAACGTCGTAAACTATGTATTTTGAACACGTTGTTTAAAAACTGTCCTTAGAGTCCCATAGTGGAAACAGTTCGACGGCGATTTTGTACGCTAGTGAAGTATTTTGCGCTCAGTAGCGACACGGAATAAAACGCTCGTATCTGTGTTGTCCTTACTCCGTAGCGTTATGATCTATGGAATTTGAGGAAATCGGCGCGCAGCGGCAACTGTTTTGTACGTCCCTCCTGCATATAATTTGCAGTATAACTGTACAAACCACTGCTAGATCAGTAAAGGTTAGTCATTGAAATAATACATAACTTTTCATCTACTCAACTGAGTAGGCTTACTGAAGCACCGTCACACTTAAAAAATTAATAATTATTAGTTGAAACCGTCTTGGCTAATTTTTTCAAGGCAGTAAACGCTACATTTTTACATAATTATGTAATTAATTAAATTTTAGTTAAGTGACTTATTTGACGAAACTGTATAATTTCTTGTTTTGAAAAAAAAAACTATGAACGAAAAAAATTTTTTTAAACAAATCTTCCGAACAGATTTGTGATATCTGCTCTCTCTCTCTCTCTCTCTCTCTCTCTATATATATATATATATATATATATATATATATATATATATATATATATATATATATATATATATATATATATATCAAAACCTGTATAAATAGAGGAGCGTGGCCTCACAAACAGGGAAAGCAATGCATTATGGTTCTTGGGACTGTTTGAATTGTTCCTAGCACACTCTGGACAACATTAGGAACTATCTGTTTAACAGAAGAAAATTTAAACTATTCTCTAACTTTCGTAGAATATATTGTTACCTCGATAGAACAGATTGTTGTACGAACCACCCAAACAGTACCGACAACTTGCTGCCTCTATTTTAACAGATTATGTGTACTTAAATAACCTTATTTTCCTCTGCAAATCTCGCAGATTCATGGGAACGTTAGTTAAGAGTTATTACTCGACTCCTGCGACTGCTGTAGACACACAACTACACCACAGACCAAGAAGTCAGGCGGCTTCTCATAGGTAAATAAAACTTGTCCCCGAGGTTATAGACGAAGACATCAGGGGTTGGGAAGGGGGTTGTGCCGACATCCCCCAGGCACACGTCTGTCCGTTGTCGGACAGCCTGAGAAATGGTTTTCGAGGAAAGGCAGTATCTTTCAGCATCTAGCGATAATCCCCCGCCGGGACGACGCTTGCGTCAACAAGCTTGCCTTTCTCTTGCCGACGCGAGCTAGAGTTTACTCGAGGGTGGCGTGTTGACACAGGCACCTTCTTCTCGCGCCCTTGTCCCCATGCTTACTTACTACCCTCCTGCGCTCTTCCCCGACCAACCAGATAACGTCAGCTAGTCCGCAACCACTGCCTGCCCGTTGTACCATTCCCTATCTATATCGGCCACTCTCGATAAAATAAACAATTTTTAGTAGGACCATACCAATGGGTGGAGCAGGAGGTGAAGTGGGAGACTACCCGCTCCTCCTTAACTAAACCTGGGGGGGGGGGAATTACGTTTATCTCCCCCTCCTTTTCCACTATTTTCCTACATTTGTAGGGGCCGCGGGGGTCGAGGAGTCAGACCTCTTGCCTCCCAATAGGGCGATCCGGGTTCGATTCCCGGCGGGGTGAGTTTTCTCGGGGATCTCCCGTTTCCCCCACCAATTCATTCCAGCGCTGCTCCATACTCACATTATGTCACCCCTTCACTCACTCCCACATTAATATTTTCATAAATGCTTTGGTTTATTTGTGAGGGAAACACAAACAATCACACCCAAAGTGAAAGTGTGAAATTTCATCGCAAGTTTAAATTTTTTATGTTTATTTTTTATTTATTTATTTTATTATTATTATTTTTTTTTTTTGTAATTAGCCACCTCCCTCCACTCACACAATAGTTATCACATCCCTGCTCTATTCGGCTGTAGCCTGCCCAGGTTACAGAACGGAGTGTAGAATATTTGCCAAAATATTAACCGAAAATTTCTTAACGTGCGTGACGATGTCTTGATGTCTGCCTAGAATAGTGTTCAAAGAACGTTACAAACTTTAGGTATTCCAACAATCTTTAAAGCCTAATTTATTCTGTTAGTGCAACAGTTAAAACCAAGCGACCACATCGCACGAAAACAATTCACAGAAGAAATGCTGGCCCACAACGGCGTTGATGGCGAGTTCTTGGAAAAAAAATTAAAGTGTTGGGATAAGTCCACAGGAATAACGTACGAATTTGGGGCTCCGAAAACCCACGCGTCTTACGGAGCACGTACGCGATAGCTCCGATGTTATACTCGCCGTATGACAAGTTAAAACTTTACTAACGAACTGTTGAAAAAATACTAGGAATACTTCCGTTATTACCATACAACTATAGAAGCAAATAAAAAAACAATACGGTGTGATAAATAAATAAATAAATTTGTTATTGTTACGCGTCCACGAGTATAAAAATTGTTCGTAATAATTATTTTAAAAGTGAGTTAAACATATCTGTTATACGATAGCTGGAGGATGGTTGGGTTGGCAATGATGTCTTAAAAATAGTTCTTCTGTATGTTATGAACAACGGCTAAAACACTAAAAAGCGGTTAGTGGAATATGTACATAATGTATTCACTTTCAGGAAATATAATAAAATGTATATTTACATGTAGCATATATTACAATATTTCAGAGGTGACGTAGTTAGTGTCAGCGGATGAACAATGTACGTCGGCTTGCAGTGAAGCCGTCAGCCTGGCAATGCTATTATTGACATTTGGCGGAAGAATACTGTTGCTGTATGGCGGATATAGTCTGTGGTGTGGTATAATGCTTGAACGGGTTATTGGACTTATTTTATTAAGAGCAACAGATTGAACACGAACAACTAACTGGACATTATACAGGTGTACGCAGCACCACGAATTGTCTACTTTCAGTCAATTATCACAGCGCAACATGATGGCGTCCTACCTCATGGGGTTCAGCAGGCACGCGCATACCTAAACAGCACATTACCAGGAAGATTGATTGGTAGATTAACGTTAATCTAAAATAAATTCACAGAACATTGGTTGACGGAACTGACGATCTGAAGAACCGTATGAGAAATTAAATCCCGGAAGTTCATACCGACATACACCACAGAACACTGCAATATTTAGAATTTAACATGGAAGTTTTCCGTGCTTTCACGGGAGTTGACGAAGAGATCTACTTATGTCAGCAAAAAAAAAAAATAAAATTAGCCGAAATGTGCGAAAAATACTGGGCGTGCCTTGCCATAATATTACAAGACCCTTAATAAAATTTAGAGAATCGATGCACATTTGTGTGGCGTTAAAGCGGTAGTTTCCTTAAAAATTTGGACTAAGTTAAATTTGTTCATTACATAACTTTTATATAAAATACATAAAAAAATAAAGTAAGGCAAACAGAATATCTTAACAGGTATTTAAATGTCGCTTTTTTTTGCATTTGTCAGTACTATTGTGATCTATACAGTTAAACAATTCGTACGTTTACAAGGAAAACCTTTTAAACTAATGTATAGTCATATAATTTTGCAGGTCATCAAAGTGGTCTTAATTTTCCAAATACTTGTGGGGACTAGTGGGGGACTAGTGGGATATGTTTTTTACGAGCAGTGTGTGATGTATAACAAAATAACCTTTAACGGCCTTTCATATTTTCCAAAATATTTTGTACTTTAACAAAAACATTTCTTGGAAACTACTCGTCAAAAAATGTTTTGTGACACTTCAAAGAAGTGTTGAAAATATGTAAGAATTTACTTGTAAATGTACTGTACATTTATATTTTGTAACTTTACAAAAATATTTGTAAAATGTTCAGGTATATTCGCTTAATTACAGACATTTCCTGTACAGCTGACAATATTTTTGTAAACTTGGAAAAAGATTTTTATAATCTAGTTTCCAAATAATTTTTGGTAAAAGTACAGAATATTTTTCTTGCGTATAGGAGATCGTAACGAGGGACTAACTATTTTTTGTAAGTTTACAAAAATATTGTAATCTTCACAGGAAATGCTGGTATTTACAAACATTTTTGTATAAATTCTTGTACATTTTACAACAATTCTTTGAAGTATCACAAAAGAAGTTGGCAACAAGTTTCAGTCTCACACAAAAATTTATGGATAACGTACGGTATACTTAAACTTACAAAAATATATTAAGTACTGATGCACGTTATAATTGACTCTGAATGTCAAAATGTTTACATAAAAATTAGAACACAAGCAATCAATATATTTTAGGAAGTGCCTCATTAGAGAACAGTAAAATTGTGAACTTCCATGATATAACATGTGAACTAGGAAATTTAAAAAGTTTTAATTTGCAGAAAATGACGTTTTATTTATTGACTAGAAGTAGAACAGAGTATGGTACTAACACAAAATGTATGTTTTACTAGTACCATAAAAAAAAAAAAAAAGCAGAAGATTCACCTGCCCATGGAGTAATGTCAGGTGGTAGGAGTTAGGGACTTAGCCGGTAAATAAGGTGCATTGTGGAACGAGGCCGCATCTGTTTTCAATTACAAATAATTTTTAAAAAATCAATGATAATCTTGAGTTTTTGTAGTATCAAGTTTAACACATGCAAACAAAATAACGTCCATATGCATGAAAGTCAAATAATAAAAAACCCTAAACTCCTTGCATTTGATATTTTTCTTTGAAAAGTTAAGCAAAAAGTTAAAGAAAAATAGTTATGATAATAGTTTCCACAAATAAAGCCTCAGCTTATTCCCTATTTTTAAGTTTCTACTGTATTCAAGAATGTGAGCGAATTTAAATGCATCAGTAGTAAAAGTGTTGAGATAAATGTGATCAATTATCGATGACTAGGCTTTTCCCATCATTTTTTTAAATTAATAATTTTTCTGTGAAATTCCACAAAAACCCACTAAACCAATAAAAAATAAGCGGAATTAGGTTTTCTTTTCTATAAATATTATGCATTTCAATGTTAATTTTAACTTTTAGGCCGTGAAGTTCATAGTTTTTAAGTTAGTTAACATTCAGATTCATTCCTTGTGAGAATGCAATAAAGTTTATACAGTGTAATGTAGTTGGATTTTAGTGAAATGTTGCCTATATTATATATGATGGAAAATGTTTTGCTCGTTAATTTTGGTTTTCACGTTTTGTATCGTAAGATGTACTGGACCGTAATTTTGTGTGGAATTAAGTGGATTTTTGATCTGTTTATCTAGAATATTTTTCACTTACTTTGTACAAAATTTTTTTTCTTGAAGCTTGTCAGTATTGTCATCGCAAATTTCCTGAAGTTACGTAGCTTACATCTATTTTATTTTTCTGTCATTATTTGACCTACTGACTTTCAAGAATGATATATTAAATTTAGAATATTATTGGGAATATTTTAAACTTACCACAACAAGTATCCCCTCCAACATATTGATTGTTTCCCATTTCTGTTTCTTTTTATTCCTTGCTAGTTAAGCGCCAAAATACCAACTCACACAATACTCAATACTTAATAACAGGAATGTAGTTATAAAGTTACATACTAAAACAAGAAGAGATCCATAAAGTATGAATTCACAGACAATGAAAATTAGTAGGCAATCGATTGGGAAGGGGGAGGGGGGAAGCGGCATTTCTCTTCTCTGAATTTGGAATGAAAAGTGTATAAACTTTGGTTTTGTTCGAAAGTGTTGTTATCGAAGTAATACTTGCATAAGTACATAATACTGAAGTTTTTTTTTAGAGTTTGGGAGCCCAACAAGAAAATTCCTAATAGTATGCTCCCAAATGCATCTTACGCTAAATATATCATGCCCCCTCCCCCCACCGAGACAAACCGTAAATGATTATATATATACAGAGAGAGAAATAGAGAGCGCCTATCAGCAAAAAACTCACGAGCGACGAAAAAGCATAAACTATATTTGGAAGAGTACACTTTTAACTAGTCGCTCCAATCGTACAGGTTCCATGGTGTAATGGTTAGCACTCTGGACTCTGAATCCAGCGATCCGAGTTCAAATCTCGGTGGAACCTAACCTTTTTTACGAGGATTATTGCAACACAACTACAATTTTCATGTTCAGTTTAGATCAATATAAGTCATGGTGTATGTCCATATTTGATTACTTAACAAAGAGAGAACGATTCTAACCATGGACGTCAGTCAGAGGCGAAAGTTAGATCATCAAAACTCTATTTTAAACTACATGTACAAATTATATGCCCAAAATTGTTTAAACATAATACTGTGTTTTATTCTTAATCCTCACACATACATTAATATGGTTGCCAGTTTTATCACCACTACAAAACTGTACGTTGCTGTATTTAAGCGAAGAATTGAATACGATAAATAAATTGTAATTGGCTGTAAAATAGTAAATACGTTGCATCGTTGCATTTAAGTAGAAGCTGTGTGAATGTCAGGCTTTATGTTTTAAGGAGTTGACATCCTGGCGAGGGGGGAAAGGGGGATGGAACAGCAGATTGGTCACATATCCTATTTAACCACGGATCTGTGCGGTAAGTTAAACAGAAACGCGTTTCTTAAAGAAGTAATTAGAAGGAATTATCTGAAAAAGAAAAATTACAGGGCGTGTGTGGTTTCTGTAAAGGCTGAAACGTTATCAGAACGAAACAGCTCAAATAAAAAGTTCCGCTCAGACAATTACGTATTTAGGCTAGGCTTGTGTTCGGGATTACAAATGTATGCATGTCCAACAAAATTTCTGTTGTCTAAGCAAACTATAAATCGCACCAAAATCGGTGTAGTTGTTCTGACGTACTATATATGCATTTTGGTGTATTGAACTCACTTACTGACTGAAATAAACTATGTCTGACAGCAAAATACGAGTGTGGTTTTATTAAAATCCTACATAGGCTAATTGTTATGGTTGTATTAATAGGCACGACAGATACGACACGGCCGTCGCGACACTAAAAACAAAGTATGTCCGCCAATCAGTACTGAGATTTCTGTAACGTCAGCGAGCCAAAAATGGCGGACGCGAATTCCTAACAGAAATTATATCGATTTTTTCGAGTTGGAATTTAGGTCTGCTGCCAATGTTGATGAAACTGGTGGGTTGGTAGTAAATTGCGTTAATTTATTTTTAAGAGAAATGTTTGTTGGTTTTCATAGGAAAACATGTAATTGTGCCTTTATTTCCACATTTTTGAGTGCCAGTGGGTATTTAAAATATATTGCAAATAAACGGAAAAATATTAAATATTGTAAACGTCTGCGGCTACCACACTAGAGGTTAAGGGCGTCAAAGTGAGGAAAAATAATAATTTTTTAATTGTATCAAATAGAATTAATTTTGTAGACTTAACTAAGGAGTACTTTTACCTCCTACAAAAAAAATAGTTCACCCAGTTTTCGCAAAAAGGCACTACAAAGTGAAAATTTACATGTATTTTGTTCTTATAAGCTGCAAAAACCAGTGAACATAATGAAATGAAAAAAAATTAACATTGGAACTATTTGTCACGGGCTCCAGCTTGACATGTTTTAAAATCCATGATAAAACATTTCTGTACATAAAAAAATTTAGAATCAGAGGCAAAAAAATTCAAAATTTCAGATTTTTTTTTTAAATACAAAAATATTTTTGTAACGAATTTTAAAGCATGCCAAGCAGTAGTAGTAGAGGCCCTTAAGGGCGCGATCTACCGCAATTTTCATCACCATTTTTTTATTTTTTATTTGTACCAGATATTTTTTTCTTATTTTAGACATAAAATGTGACGAAATTCGGCTCTTATGAAATTTTTTTATCTCTTATAGTTTTCGCGTAATGGCTTGTTAAAGTCATATTTTGCATGTTTCCGTTTTAACTACACTAAAACCAACTGATATACCAAACACAAAAAAATCTCAGTGGACAAATACCTTGCAGGCTACAGTGACATTCTCATAAAATTAAAGAATAAAAATTGTTGGAATTAAAAAAAAAAGATTAAATTTTTGAAATTTTTATTTTCAGTTTCAGAATTTTTTAAAAATTCAAATAATTTTTATTCTTTAATTTTATGAGCATGTCATTGTAGCCTGCAATGTATTTATCCACTTTTGATTTTTTTTTGAGTTTGTTATATCAGTTGGTATTAGTGTAAGTAGTCGTTAAAACGGAAACATGCAAAATATGACTTTAACAAGTAATTACGCGAAAACTATGAGAGATAAAAAAATTTCATAAGAGCCAAATTTAGTCACATTTAGTGTCTAAAATAAGAAAAAAAATATCTGGTACAAATAAAAAATAAAATAATGGTGATGAAAATTGTGGTAGACCGCGCCTTAATGACGGATCTTAACATCTGTGGTTTTGAGACAGTCAAGCAGTAGTAGTACATGACAAAAAGTATCAATATAATTTCTTTTTTCATTTTATTACGTTTATTGATGTACGTAACTTACAAGAACGTAAAACATGCAAATTTTGATTTTGAAATGCCATTATGGGAGAAATGGGTTAAATTTCTTTGTAAGAGGAAAATGTGTTCCCAAGTAAAGTCTACAAAACCAATTATATATCATACAAATATACTATTACGATTTTCCCCCAAATTAACACCCTTAATTTGTAATGTCAGTGAACTATTTACATGTAATATTATTGTAGTATTTGTCGCGCGGCAGCCAAACTACCGCAATAACGAGAAGTTTTAGTGTCGCATCGCACCCGTTATGTCACTTATGTCGCGCCTATGTGATTCCACCATTAGGCTACATAAATACACACCGGTTTGTGACATACTTTTTCTTCTCCCGTTCCCAGTTACGTGACCTTTCAGTAGCCACACCACTACACAGTGACGCCAAGCGAATAATATGCATTCGAACATTCAAATGCCCAGATGGCCGTTATATTACTTCCCTAGTGAAACTGATATTTTCAAGCACTTTCACTGCGCCTAGAAGATTGAAACTTGGCACGTTCTCGGCTCCGGTGGTTCAGCAAGCTAGTAGGTACATTTGGCAGCAGCCAGTTCTGTTGACATCAATCGCTGCTCCCTCAACATTTGTATAGGTCATTCACGATAAAGTGAGTATTGCTTAACTTTTTCTTTCAGCGGTTTTGCTGCCATCTTTACTATTTTTAATACGACAACTTCGAGGCAACTAAAAACCAGTGTAAACGTTTCAACACTCTCAAATGTTAACGTTTATTGGCCAATAAAACATATTTTTTAAATTAATTACAAGTTCTGCTGAGTGCTCAGTTTATAGTGAACAGACTATACTGTTCCACATTTTAACATCGTCAGGAAATCTGTACAACACTAAGGCATATTATGCAAACATTCTTGACAATGGAAACAATGTTGGTGAAATAACCAAAAGTTTAGTTCCATAAACAGGGGTTACTTTGTGACAGCTAAGGTTTTGTGCCACTTAAAATGTTTATTTTGTGGTATTTTATGAAATAAAAGTACAACTTACAAATTTTAAATATATATTTGAGCTATATGTTTAATAATACGGTACTGGATTTTTTTTATTTTAAAGGGTTTATTTACGTCCACCGAATTTATGCAGTTAGAATTAATAAGGGACGGCTTACTATCTAAACCTAAGTAAACCACACAAACAGCCATGGCCGTTCTGGGATTCGAACCCAAGACCTCTCGCGCCGTATTTTAATACTGAAATAGAAATCGTTATTTCTTACTCATATAGTCTAAAAAAATTGAGTGTCATATTGTTATCCCTGCTGTCGCAAAGTATAGTCCGTCTCATAAAAGAATTCCACTTTTCGACAGTTGTTGGGATTCCTCATTACAGCTATTTCCATTAAATAAACAGTGTTTTCTTCTGACAAAAGTGATTTGTTTTGCTCAATACACTCAGCCGGCTCGGCTCTCTTGACTGTGCAATTATGTAAGACATAATATAACCCCAGTTTTACGGTATGCTATTTGTGTACTGTCGGTCTAGTAGTTTCCAATCCATGACATAGAGCTACTTTTCAAAATGCGTGGCATCGTGTGACCTTCTGTGCTTGCGTGAAGTGAATAGTTACGTCTGACTTGTCCAGGAATGAAGAAATACGTGAAATTGGCAAGAAAGATGTGATACTGCTGCACGAGTTATTTTTGTCAGTTTTATTTTTGACTTACTTAGCGTGCAATTGCCTGTGCTCGCAGCTCTTTGTTCTCGTTGTTGGATTTGACATACCTTTCGTGATTGCTTTTACATTTTCAGCAGTCGCTGTTTACAGAAGCATAGCTATGGTTATATTTAAACTAAAAAACCAACACAATATAGGCGTACGTAACGTTTTGTCTGTTCCTACTTGTTTTATGTCGTTCTTTGTATGACCCGTTCACTACGTGATCTTGTCCGTGTGACTCGTTTAATGTGGGAACAGTTCTCTGCGTGACCTGGTTTTTGCGACTCGTTCCTTGCGTGACCAGTTCTATGTTTGACGCGTGACTCGTACTTTAAACTTTTTATTTTTGGGAATTATTTTCTTAACCCATTCTTTTCCGTTTTCTGTTCACTGGGTAACTTGTGTTTCATTCTTGCCTCGTACATCATCATCTTGGAAGATCAACAGCGTTTCCAATCTTCTTATGTCATAACTCAGTACGGTTTTCGCGGATACTTGCATCATTATCACTGTCGTGTTGTGTAACGCCTAGTGCAGTCTCCTGTGCCCACCTTTTAGTTCCAGTAGTTTGTGGTTCTTCGATATTTGTTAATTTCGTTGTTTCTGTTTAGCGTTGTTTACTTGATTGTGCCATTTAAGGGTTGTCGCCCAAATTTTCACAAGCAGTGATTTTACGCAATTATCTAACAGAGAGTCGACATAAGGGCGCCGCGTTCTTGATTCGGTTTTCCGCATTAGAGACTCAGAAGCGAAGGAGTAAGAGTCACTCTTGAAGCGCGCACCAGTGTCCCATCACCCTCGTGCGCAACGCCCTAAATTGGTCTGCAGTGTTTTGATGGACCCCTGGAACTATAGGGTTGTAAGCGATGAACATATTATTTTACTGTTATAAAGTCTGTACTGCCATAAAATTTACTGTAGGCTCCTTTAATAGGTAGTTTTTTATCGATCTGAACTGTAGAATTTGTGATACACTGTGCAAAAAGGCATTTCCAACGCGCGTGAATTTTTTAAAGTACTTAATAATCCTTCTCTGAAATGTGTTTTCGTAGGTGGGTACGTTGGAAACACATATTAGAGTTTAGAAAATAATTGCTTATTTCTAACTTGCTGTAGTGCAGTTCAACAGCGAGGTAGATGGGCAACTTAAGAGTTCGTAGTAGATAAATAAACGCTGAAAATATATATTGCTTTCTACGCTTTTTCCGATGACAACGAAGTAGTACAGTTGCTCGGAGTTTTGGGGTCGTTAGCCAAAGCAGCTGTTTTCAGTCGTTAAGCATGAGTACGGTGCTCGCCGTCACATGTTACTTCATTTTGAAGATCAGAATTCTGGAGAAGGATACAGTTCTGTCGCAGCCGAGAGCTGGCTCCCCTAAGTCTGCTATCAGTCCACCACAGCTCTGTCTGCTGTTACACCAGTGCTTTTTACACCATCTCCTGTTGTGCTCTTGTTCACAGCTCAGGTACACATCATTGATTCATCTGGAACTCCCCATACCGCTAGAGCTCTCCTGGACACTGCTTCATCTCGGAACACTGCTACCAAGAGTTCGGTACATCTCGTACAAATACTCATTTTCTCATCCAAGGGTTATAAAATGCGAATGTGAATCAGCCAAGTAATTTACATTTGTCATGGTAATCCCTTGTGGAACCCCTGAGCTGCAATTATTTTTTTGTACTTCTTTATTTAACCTGTGAACTTTCCAGTACTTTGCTGTCCAGCGTGATCCACCATTCTGTTGCACACTTGCATCTTGCTGATCCAGCTTTTTACATCTGCTGGTCTGTTTGTCTAATCATAAGAGCAGAACACGTTCCTCAATTTCAAACTGGTGGAAAAATAAATCGATCTCCCAAATTCTATGGATTATATTTTTGGATGGATTTTAATGGGAAGAGTAGATGAAAAACCTCGTAGATTGTCTTCAGCTTCATATTTTATCACTTTATAAACTATGAGCCCCCTGGAGTAGGTCATGTGTATTGCTGGAAGGTTAAGGAGTTCCAACAAAACAAAACACAAATCCGTAGAAGAGGTTTCGCGTGAGGACATGTTCATGACCCACAGTCGAGGTGCTGCTGGTAGATATGAAGTGTCTCTGTTTACTTGTTCATCTGTGCCGGTGCTGGGTACATCTCTTTCGCAAACTGTGAAACTACTTCGTCTGCAGCGGTACTTTGAGGAGGAATAAACACAGAAACAGATGTACAGAAATTCCACGAGTGACTTCCTCGCAGAAGGTCATATGGAGAAAGTTTCAGTTTCAGAATGGTTTTCCTCTTCGACCTGTTACCTTTCGTATCGTGGCGTGATCAATCCTGAAAGTACAACTTCTAAACTTCTAGTTGTGTTCGAGCTAACTTCCAAGAGTTCAACTGCTGTTTCTTTAAATATGTCCTACAGCTGGACCGAGACTACATGGCATTATTGACGTTTTGCTGAAAGTCAGACTGTGTATAATTCATTTACTGCTGGCAGCAAACAAATTTATTGGCAGTGACAGTCTGTTTTACACAATAAGATAAATATGTTGTTTGATGTTGGAAAAATGGACCTGTCAAAGACAATCGTTTGAAGATGGTGACCTACAATACCTCATCAGCCCTACACATAGCATTTTTCACGCCTTGTAGCAGTTGGCTGAGGTTGAGAAGGAACTATTTCCTGTTGCAGCCAAGGTGTTGAAGTCTGATGTCTATGTCAATGATGCAGTTTCTGAGTCACATTCAGTAGCATCCCTTGGGGCTCTTTGAATAGGAATTAATTTTATTACGTGCAGTTGCTTGTTTAAAATTGCGAAAATTGGTTAATAATCAATGTGCACTAGTGAAATTGCTCCCGTGGGAAGACGTTGAGATCTGGACAACTAATCGTTTGATGAGGTTGTAAAGATGTCACGAATACAGTGCTGCATGTTCTTTCGCACACGATTCAACCTAGTAGCAAAGGTACTAACTACCAAGAGAAACATTTTGTCGAAACTTACGAGGATTTTCGATCCTCTTGAATAGCTATCTCCATTCGGAATGTTTTCGAAACATTTAATTCAGACTCTCTGGGAACAGAAACTTGTCTGGGATGCAGAGCCTTCGGGCTGTAGTGTTTAAAAAGTGAATCTAGTTAAATAGTTAGCTACTAATTAGCATCAGTGATGATACTGGTATCCAGATGTGTCGTGAAGCTGGCCAGTTTTTGATACAGCTGCGTAGCTTTTCTGACAGCTCGAAGACTGGGTATACTGCAGTAGTACAGTTGCTCCTCACTGTGTATGAGGGGGAGAAACACACCTTTGATCATAGACACATCAACGGGTGTTCTAGTCAAGGTTAAATTCATCCTACTGTGCCGGTGTGTTTCGGTGAGAAAAATTAATTGATGAAATAGAATCAATACACTCAATCGCCAAGAATTTCCTGTTCAAAACAGCCACGCATAAAAGTAACAAAGTGGCAAAATAAACGAATGAACAAGACAACAAAAATATATAAATAAATGCGATAAAATACAATATAAACACTTGAGAAAGACTCTTCCACAAGCACACCGCACAAAGAATTTTAAAATGGAAAAAAGTAAAGGTGTTTAGAAATATAACTTTAAAAAAAAAATTTTGATCCCAACAACGTGGTATTTTTAACCATGTTATTATTATTATTGTTTTAATTCGTCCATAGCCCGTTTCTAACAATCGACCCAGTTGAATTGATTTTTTTTTTCATTTCGACTTTAATTTTCGGAGGCACGTAAATAAGTGACAACAGATACTGTCGTATAAGTTGGACGCACAAAGATCGACATTCTTTCGCATTGATAATTTGATGCAAGCTACGATAGTATCTCCTATCTCTTAAGGGAACGTTTCACCAACAATTAAATTGTTTTTATAATTTTTATATTTGTGCGAGATTTGGTTTGTTTTGCAGAATACACTCTGAAAATTTTTTAACTTTCATAGTTTTGTATAATGTCATGACAAAGTCCAAATTTGCTTAAAACAGTTTTATGCTAGAAAGTAAAACCAACTTACCTACCGAAATTAAATGATTTACACTAATGAACAATGTCATCGACTACGTCACGACCTATATAACTTCACCCCCCCTTTTTTTTTAAGTCACAAAAACTCCCTGTTACCAAACAAATGGATTGTCGCCCCTCTCCAGTGAGAAGGTGCGAGATGTTTCAAGCGGTTTGGGAAGTACGGAATACACCTCACGCATTGGAACGTTGTATTGCCAGTTTAAGACTACAGAAATTTACCATTATTATTTTGTCATCCTTAAAAAATGTCCCTCTAAAAAAACTCCGTTCTAAATTCTGTTTGCTGTGATGCTTCCTTCGTCATCACCTCGGAATCTTTAACGTTCTAGTAAAAATAAACCCGTGAACGTCTCGAGACTGCATAATAATACTGCACACGGAAAGGCTATGTAATAACCGCATTCATACGTGGAGCCCGCGCACGATTTTTAACACTGAAAACATGCTGTGAAATGATATCCTGAGATAGAGAGAATACGAGATGCAGTTGCAATGAACACAGTTACCGGCCACTGTCTATCTACTGAATGTACGATTGTGTTCAGTCTGTCGTGGATGTTTCACTTGCTGTCAAGAAGTCTTCATTCTTGCGTTCCGACTTTGTGAGGAGCTCCCAAAACTGTGAAATCTGGTTTTCAATTAAGGCCATGATCCATATTTTCTACTGCTTTCACAATAATAGTTTTTTTTATTCCTAATCTAGAACAAATATCGAAAAAATCTTGCACAGTTTTGTTAAAAATTGTGTTTGCTATGTAGCCTGATTTTTTCTATATAACAATTTTCATAGAATTTGCTAAAATGCATAATTAGCTGAAACTACTGTGTACTTCGTCTTGAAAAAAATAGTTGTTAACAAAGTATAATACATTGTTGTTAACAAAACTGTGCAACAATTTTTTCGATATCCGCTGTCGTTTAGGATTTTAAAAATAATTATTGTAAAAACAGTATATATGATGGATTATGGCCTTAATGCGTGATGTGTTTCTTACTTTGAGTTCTAAGTAAACTGTGGTGTTAGGATTTCCTCTTTGCTCATCGTTTCACCAAGATGAGCCGATATGCTTAACTTTCATATTCTGATAAATGACTGAAAAATACGTATCGCAGAATGCGTCTTTATTAAAGTCCATGCTATTCTAAGCACAGCTTGCATAATTTTAAGATCATGTGCACCAAATTCGTGCTGGATGAAGCAAAAAATACCAATCATTAGTATAATTCTTACTTATTTGTTTAAATATACTTTTCTTCTGTCAGTAGTTAAAATAATAATTACGCGTAACACCCGACAATTTGATAAGTCGTCTATAACATCCAGTACAATGGCATTATCCTAACCTGCAGTCGTCGTCAAGTGTTACGTGATTTCCGACTGAAAGTCAAATGTATGATGTACTATTAAAATCTAGTATGTGACATACGGCAATAATGCCTTCATGACAAAATTAATTTACTGCGTGGAAGTCAAGCGCCTTCAGGACTTTTTACGTTATTTCAGAAACCAATACGTTTCTAGCTAAATGCTATGGTTTACAAACGGTCGATATATTCAATTTAAAGCTGCTCCATACATACAAAAGTTATTTATTAGAAAAAGTATTTCTTGTAATATGAAAGTTATTCGCTAATTTTGTTAGACTTATTGTATACGAATTCAGAGCTACAGTAAAAATCAATAGAGTTATACTGTAGTTAGATCTTGATTCGGAACAATTCAGTTTACTACAGTATAACAAGTAGATCTATACAGAACTAATCAGCCTACTTTCCTTTAGTGTATATTTTGATAACAGACATGTTTGCTCAAGGGCTGTAGGGGGAGGAGTTATCCTAGGATTTTACAACACACAGAAAAGAATGCCAACGAAAGCAATATGATGAAAAACTAAAAAATTAGTAAACATACTGCAACATTTAAATTTTGTGTAGA